>JAUCNO010000353.1:4041828-4053362 GCA_032353835.1 Enteromius viviparus
GTTTACGAATCATTTAGAAATGGGGTAAAATAAAATCTATTTTTAGAGAAAACTAAAGTGTATTTTGACCTTGCATACACATAAACCTGTTTTAAGACACTCATTTTAAAATTGCATAATAGGGGCACTTTAAAAAACATATTTATTTGAAAAGTAATTGTCTTTATGAATTATTCAATAGGAATAAACACTCTTTTTAAACGACCTTTAAAACTATAAATAGTATATAGTGTGTATATATATATATATATATATTTATATATATATATATATAGTACTATATTTTATATATAGTGTGAATGAATTCTTAATGGAGCCAGCTCTGTATGCTTTCCATTCACTCTCGTGGTATTTTGATGTCATAGGTCTGCGCAGGGCTGCTTCAAGTCTCGTAATCACATATTTTGAAGAGCTTTTTCTCTACTTTGAATTCAGACATTTTGCTCTTTTTCACATACTGTTTCACCTTCTGTATAGCCACTGAATGACTATTTGAATCATTCAATCAAACTATTCTTAAAAAAAACTGATTCATTCAGAAATCAGGATTCGCTGACCGAGTCTTTGAATTATTCATGTTATGAAAATATCACTCTCTTGCTCATATGACATTACTTATTTGTTTCACAGCAATTAATTGTTGTCAAACAATTAATCACCATTAATCACATCCAAAATAAATGTTTTATTTACATAATTTTTGTGTGTGCACTGTGTATATTTGTCATGTATGTATAAATTTACTTGCATTTATATATTATATAAATATTTATGTATGTTATAAATTATATAACTATAAATATATACATGTAAGTTAATGTAATTATTTTAAAACATATGCTGAACGTGTCTTTACATAATAAATACTATGACTTTCCCCTCAATAAATTAGCTGCTTATTAATAGTTTGTAAGGTAGTTGTTAAGTTGTATTGGGTATTGGGTAGGTTTAGGGATGTAGAATAAGGTGCTTAAATAGCAAAAAATAAATGTTCTAGTAATATTCATGCAATAACTAAAAAAGATTTATCATTTGACAATGTTCACACTTATACTTCACAATAAACTTAACTTAAATCATGTTATGTTGTGAATAATCCCAGAGCTGGGTGGCTTGATACAAAGTTTAATCTCTTAAGTGTATTTAGTGAATCATACTGCATTTATGGATTTGCTTTCTGGTTTGGAATTTGGTTCAAAAATGTTCATGAGCCACCTGGCAGTTTGAGACAACCTCCCTGTCCTCAGTTTGGGGAAAAAGCTAGGGAATCAATGGAAAATTGTACATAAACTTAATGCCATGCTTTTTTTGCTTTTGACTGCCTCACTTGTTGCTTTTGGTGGGTACTTGGAAATCGCACATAGATATCACAGTGTCCAAACCATGAAACACAGACATAACCGTGATAAATGGCCTCCTAAACCATTTCTGACGCAGTCTTGAGAGTCCCAAACCCTCTGTGCCATACAGGCTGAAGTGAAAGCCAGCTTATTGTATTAGTATTGTGTTTTTTTCTCTGAATTCCATTATTGGTGTATGTTTTTTTTCTTCCCACACCATGTAATGTTTTCCTGTGAAATGTGTTTCATAAATGATTTGCCCAGACTTCATGTGTCATTTGAGATGCTCTGACAAAACTTCTCTTCCTTTGAGTGCAAGAGAAAAAAAAACCCCGTTATCTTCAAACAGCAAACTTTCTTCCTCGGGGACTCGCAGACTTCATCAGTGGCGCCTTATTGTTCAGTTTCCATTCTCTTGGTTTTGAAGCTACAGTAAAGCCCTATGTCTGATACCGTGTGATGTGGTTTCGTCCGAGAGAAAAACAATCCTTTATTTTTAAAGAAAATCCCATATTCCCAAATGAATTGATAATTACAAACAGGATCGTTGAGATCTATGACTAATGCGGAGACTGAAAATATGGTCTCGCTGTTGGACGACATGTTTTATGAGGTTGGAGAGTGAAAATAATTAGAAATTCTTATGATGGTTCTGAAAAGACAGGGTGATAAAAGACATACGACCCACAGCTTGTGAGCTGACTGTTGGGCATGTCTTTTCGCTTTGCGTTCGTTTTGCTTTGAGGCATGAGTGTCAGTGGGCCTCTTCCTTCTCTTTAAGGGCGAAGAGGAGAGCTAGCGTGCGAGACGAGCGTGTTAGTTCAGGGTTTATGAGTAAGCACATTCAGTAATAGCTGGTGATGATTCCCTGTGTGCAAACGTGGGTCAGGAAGACTTAAGAAACACCTTTAAATATGCCTTTTATTTCTGTGAGCGTAGAGAGGAATGTGCAATTTCATGCATTTACACTGAAAATGCGAGCACTTTTTTAGAAAAGAAATCATTTTAAAGATGCACACTATATTTTGTGGTGAAAGAGGTGTTCATAAATGCATTACTAGATAATAACGTCATAAAAAACGTTATGAACATTACTATAACATCTCAACAACATTCTGACATTTTTATCATTTTTGGAATAACACGGCCTACTCATTTGTCTTTTACAACGCTAATATCATTGTTGTTTTTTTTGTCAACACAATTAAATAATATTTTCACACTTTTTGCATAATATGACAATGATTGATTGAAGTGACGCTGTAAAATATTCTGTGATATTTATCCTGATTTTCTTTTTTCTTCACACATCATGCCTCATATTTCATCTCAGACAGGCTCTTCACTGACACTGCTTTCTCCTTTTATAGCCAGTACACTAACTTTTGATGGTTCTTGGTGACAATTTTTTTTGTATCATTTTTGAGTGTATTTTGCAAGAAAATACTATTTATTTTTTTTATTACTATTTAAAAATTTCTTGTTTAATTAAATGTAATTTGATGTTTTAAAATGTATGTAAAATGTATTAATGCCATCTGACATACTTTTTATGAAATACGATATTCATTTTCTAAAGTTTTAATGTGGTTTTAATGTTATTTTTTTTACATAACATCAAGAAATAAGTCTTGATTTTACACTGTAAGAAAAAAACACCCATGTAAACAGTGTGGGGTAATGTGAAATGCAAGAAATCCTCTGAGCAAGCACCTAATGCATTTATGTAGATATCATCTGACCAGCTCCATACAGAAGTCAGTTACTGTTTAATAGGATGGCCTGTCATCATGAATGAATCCGGTTCAGATGAGGTCTATGAAAACAATGCTTTTTCAAAATGTCTATAGACCAAGACTAATGAAATTTTAATGAGACTTCTAAAATGATGCGGCATAGTTTCTGCTAGAACAGCAATAAACAAGGAATGTCTTTTCCTCTGGGGATAGATTCAGAGTGAGGAAACAGATATTGCCAAGAATTGCTTGGTTAGGGACCATTTGTAAAAGTATAGAAATTGAAAGTAGGCTACCAAATTGATAGTCGACTTCATTTAGAAGCAAAAACCTTCCATCTTGAACATTTCCATCACCATGTTCACTGCCATTCATGATCAGAACAGGTTAATCATTCATGCTCAATTTAGTTTAATCATTTTGTTTTTATTTTATTTTTCCATTAGAAAGTCAGAAATGTAATAACTGTACTCACACAAGCCAATTTGATGTACAGTACATATGCAATTTTTACCAAATAGTGGTACTATTGCATAGGAAAAAATAATCGCATCTAGACGCGACTTGAGTTTATTGCTAGTATGTCATGTTGACATTATAGACATTTTCATGAATACGTGGCTATTTCTGGTATCTCTGCAGCACAGGCATGTCTGAGGTCAAAAATTGTTTCCAGTCTTTAAAAGCATTACAGACGCGTCTCCTTAGGGCCGTGCAACTGTGACATGTTTGTTGACACGGCTTTGAGCATGAGCACTCAGCAACGCTAGGACCTCACACATTCACCACTGACATTTAAAGGACAGCGTAAAGCCGCGAACAGAGCATCCGTGTGTGTGTGACACATTGCCGAAACAACATCTCAAGACTTTTTTGCAGAGAGAACAGAGAAGGGGGTGTGTTACATGCGAGTGGATTCACAGAAAGCAGGCTAACCTTTGGCTGCAGGTGTCAGTATGGATGCAGACGTGTGGGCCCACCCCTTTTGTTCACAATCTAGTAGAGTGTAAAGGCTGACTTGTCATCTCTGGAGTGTAAAACTCCAGGTCTGTCAAATGTCAGAGGATGGATTCTAGGGAAGCCAATAAGGCTTAATGCTATACTGTGACTGCCACGTTGAAACACAGTAGTTCTTTGACTCTGTAGAAATGTGCTATTTTGGATGTGGTTCATTGATTTTGCAGCTTGATAACAAACTATTAAGCTACATTTTGCATGACAGTATCTCAGCAATCAAACATTTTCTGTTAACTGTTTAGCATCCTAACCAGAGAGATCAGATTCATGAATAATTCATTAGGATGAGTCAGTTCTTTTCAATGACTCAGTCGTAGGGCTTAGACAAGCTATTAGGCTGATGATACATGGAATTTGTTTTATTATTTTTTTAAACAATTTAATGTATTCTAGAGATGCTTTATCCTTAATAAATGCTCCTCTTTTCATTAAAACGTATACTGCTTTTCAAATGCTTTTCTTATGCAACGTGTTCTTATGCTCATCAAACCTGTATTTATATTGATTGCTTTCTATTTGAAATACCTATATTTTAAAATTGTATTTATTTATTATTTTATTTCTTGCATGTGCTAGCAAAGTTTTTTTATTGTCATTAGTCTTCTGTGCCACATGATCCTTAAGAAATCATTCTAATATGCAGATTTGTTGAAAACTGTTGTGATACTTTATTGTTGGACATCTTTTGTAACATTGTAAAGGTCTTTACAGTCACTTTTGAACAATGTAATGCTTCTTTCCTGAATGGAAGTTTTATGAAAGTATAATAAAATAATGCAGTATGCCAAAGCAATTTCTTGCCCAAAACTTTTAATAAAGGTGTGATTTATTTATGCCATCAGTTTAATTTCTGTAGTCTCCATTAACAGTAATTGTCTTAAAATTTGAAATTAATTTCTATGGTTGCATTAAACACACTGCACACTCCCAGAGCTCAGAGAGAAAATTGTTGTATTTAATATCTGACTTACAGACACAAATGTAAGTTTCTGTTGCTTGTTTCTGAGTTCGGAGGTTAGCTGTGTGCCGTTGCATGTTCATGCACCTGGAGTGAGGGCGGACATGTGCTGCTGATGAATGCTGCGGCCCATCCCAGGTGACAGGACTAACCGGGTCCCTGGAGAGTTCATCCAGATCCCTGGCACGACTGCACACACGTTTTGCTTATACACACTCTTGTTCAAGCAACATTCTGTCTAAAGTGGTAGGGGCCCATGTCATAATATATATATGTCACTGCCTAAGTGACGGCACCATGGACTCATGGACTCCAGCTACGGTGGACATAGAGGACATGATGGGTCCATTTGTCATCTTTCTGTCAGGGTTCCTAGGGTGTTACGGGGGTGGTGATGGATTGGGCTGAGGGAAGTGGTGGGGGGTATTGATTTTCACGTCTGACTTTGCCATAGAAACCACAGGGAGGCGTAGTTACTGTACCTGTTGTTGTCAACACTTATTTGACAACTGTGTGCAAGTATGCAGTCCAGCATTTGCATGATAATGCTCTAGAAAAAGATGATCATTTTTTGTTTCAGGACTAACTAAATTAATGTTGAAAATGCTTGTTTTGTTGCTGTTACAGTTTTTCTTTTGAAAAAAAAAATAAAAAATAAGTGTGTTTGTGTATTTATATATATATATAGTTCATGAGGAAAAACAAACAAAAAATTAAATAAATAAATAAATATAATGTGTATTTATTGATCTAAAATATATTTTATATTTATAAATATAAAAATAGATATAAAAACAAAAAATAACCAATATATATGTATATTTGTTTTTCTTATGAACTAAATAATTTTTTTTCAAACTATTTTTTAATTGTGTTTTTTGAAACTTTTTTTTATTTTACAAAAACTGGGAATGCTGATCTATTAAGTTTAGTTAACAGTTTAATTTTGTAAATTACAAATATTAATTAATGAATAATAATTGATTAAATTAAATACTTTTAAATCATATTTAAAGTTTATAGGCTAGTGGTTGAATAAAATGGATTAACATGTCACAATGAAATACTGACAAAATGACAACAACAACAAAAATGTTTTATATATATATATATATATATATACAGTATATATAAATAAACAATGAAACATTTTCAGATTTGCTGTAGCAGAATATAACTTCTTATTTTTTTTTAATAATTATAACGAATAGCTGCTTACATGCTTTTCCCATCAACACAAAAATATTTTTCTAAAATCCCAGACATGAAACTGAATGACAAAATAGCATGCAATTTGGTCTAAGAATTGTTTCGACTCATATTGGTGTTGAAATGAGATCATCAGCCTAATCAGATCATCACCTATGCGTGACAGACTGACAGCCCTATGTAACGTAAAATGATGAATCGCTTTTTTTCCCCCTTAGCTTTGTCTTTGTGGTATTTACTGATCCGTGCACCGACAGAAGCAAAGCAGAATAAGATTGAAATCATCGGCCCACACATGCTGTGCATGCTGGGAGGGGGCCAGGGGGCTGCTGGCTGTGGGGTGATAAAAACTTAATTGCTGAGTGCTGCTTTACAGTCGTGTTTCTGTGGTGAGGCTGTGAATAAATTCCCCATGACAATGTCTGTGCTCTGTGAGTAAACACAACACTGGCAGGTCCTTGTTTGCATATTGTTAATTTGTCCACGTTGCACCGGGGCTCCACGGCGCTCTTGGAACTGATGTCAGCCATCATGCTGCCACCCGTGCCCTTCCGCCCGCCGCCCACTGACATGTTAGCATTTGTCTGAGAAATGCCAGGCCACGGATGTGACATGGTGGCGGCCTACCACATGGTCTTGCACCAGGGTGATGGACCTGCATGGAGTGGATTTTAACAGAAACACGTCACATACAAAGCGTACCCACTTTTTGGGACTGATGAGTCCGTATTGCAAAATTAAATATAGGTGCTGCACTCGATTTTTTTTTTGATGCAGCTTGGACTGAGGGTGGAAATGACAATCAACATGAGGCAAGCTGTCAGTCAGCTCACAGGGGTTTCACAGAATAAGTTCCAGTTACATAGGAAAAAATGCATGGATGCAAAAGGTGGGACTGGGGACAATTACAGTGTTGGATGAATTAACGCAACGAATTAAACAAATTTTAAATGAGCTCACGATCACATATGGCCAACAATGGTATTCAAAGATCCTAAAAAATGTCATTAAGATGTGCATTTTGCACAAGTAGTACTCCAAATAAAGTTACATTTTATGTCACTTTTTATGAATATAGTATAAAATAATGTATTTTAAATACATTACTTTTTTTGTATAAAGTATGTCAAGTTTGAAAGCTTAGCAAATGAATATTTCTTATCTTGTTGTTTCGTTATATTCAGGGTTTTTTAAAACTCATTTTAGTGAATATGTTTCTTGTACAAAAATCACACATTTATTTATTTTTTACGCTGCAGGTTTAATTATACGCTATTTAAAGAATGTTATTTTGTAGCCCAAAGTTTCTTCCACAAGGCCTTTGTAATACACTGTAGTATAAGTTTGTGCTTCTGTTGTTTGTTTTGAGGCTGTGTGAATGTGCTGACTAGCTGCTGTCATGGTCCTGCTCACTATATGGAACATTACAACCACAAATCCAAACACAGAGACTCTCAGCTCTTATTGATCTGTCAAAAAGGTGAAAAGCTACAATCACAAAAGCACTCGCACAATACGATAAAAACTAGAGAAAGTCATTTGCTTGTACAGCTTTCGAATAACTTTTAGACGTTTGGACGTCAGTTTGGTTTCATAGATTTAATAGCAGGTTCCAGGGGAGAACAGCGTTGAGGCAAAAAAAAAAAACAATCACTGAAACGTATTTTCTGTTATTACTGGCATAAATCGCAAGGTAGGCCACGTTTGCGTCAGAGTTAAAGGTTTTAACTGGAGATAGAGTGGATGACGGGATTGCAGGGGACATATATATGAACAAAAGGTGGACTTTGTGTGGAGAACAGAAGGAGGTGTTAAAGGATTAAATGTAAAACACATTTAATCTTGATCTTCATCACAAAAAGTGTGTGTGGGTTAGGTTTTGTCTATATTGTGACGTGTATTTCTGCACACAGATTTCGGCTAAAATCAAGCTGAACATACAGTAACCGTCTGCACACATGTTTTAGCTCATAAATGTGCTAATTTTATTATGCATAAGAGTTTTCTGCCAGATCAGTCCCTCTCACCGATGATGTCTCTTGGCCGGGTTGTTGTTTTGTCTCTGAATTAGCAGTCTCAAATGTACTCCTTGTGATACACAGATGCATTTTCCAGACGACTATTTATAATAAGCCTGAAGTGTATCTCCAGAAGAAAAAACATTATTATGGGAAAAAGGTCACTATGAAATGTCTCAGAAACATCTGTCCCTGCCATTCCGCACTGCATTGTTGTCCATGATTTATTCAGCGTCTGTAGACGTGATGGATTTTCCAACATTCTCGTTATGTGGCCAAAATGTGTAACCAGAGTCCCTCTTCATCACGTCTATGTAATGTTGTTAAAGCATTTTTTGAGTATAAAATATCTTAGTACACTCAAAATGCTAATTAAACGAACTCTTAAAAAAAAAAGGCAGTACTTTAACTTTTTTTCTTAAAAAGCAGTAATTTATGAAATCGTTCTACTGCAGCAGCGCCTATAGCGGTATACGTTTCCTTTTGTGTTAACTCCATTTTTCTTCTTGCAACCCAAACGGACTTGTTCTGATTAATTAGCGGCTGAAGAATATCGATGGCAGGCACATTTGCTTGGCTCGCAGGAGGGTGCAAAGATGCTCGCTGTGGTGTCTAAGTGCATCCAGATATCTGTTAATTGGCTCTCTGGATATTCTAGATGTGCTTTTGTCTCTTGTTTTACCGCGTATCTTAGATGCTGGCATATCACAACAATTACTCCAAGAGCCTGATAAGAGATACCATCAACGTCATGAGTGGCGCACAGCAAACACAGCGTGATGCTGATGACTGTAGTGAGTGTTTATCACTTTCTGGTTGGTTGGCTGCTCACGGATTAATTATCCTTTTAGTTTTGTACCTCAAACTCACATTAGCTTAATTGAATCTTGCAAATATCATGCATACGATTGGGATATCTTCTGCGCGAACAGCTGTAGATTTTCTTTTCCCTGTTTTCTTCGTAACAGAGCATCTCCAAATGGTATCATTTATATCTCGTTGGTTAATTAGGCGTTGCATTGGACTCAAGCGCAGGGTCATTGTTTATTTAAAGATTTATCTTCTGTGCTGCAAGTTATGCTACTTAACTCGCTCTGCAAATATAGACCTTGAGTAAAGATGGACTGTAAAATATTTATTGCTGCTAGTGATTCGAATTCTCCCCTGAATGTATTATATAGTATGTTTGGTATTTTTTGTAGTAAATAAAAACCTTGCCTTTACAAGCATATGTTTACATGAGGGAAAAATGGTGGATAATTAATATTTGATTACTATAAACAGACATCTGTACTTTAGCACAATAGGTATAAGTGAGCACATGAGTCTGTGTAGTCTAGAGTTACTTTGAATAAAGTAAAAAGGTCTATCTTTCTTTCTTTCTTTCTTTTATATATATATATATATATATATACTTTTTTTCTCAGCATTTTGCTTATAGTAAATCCACAAATTCTCTTTAAAATCTGTAATCTCATCTGTTTGAATTAGATTCCAGCAGTAAATATAATGTCATTCTATTCTGTCTGAATAAACAGCTGTCCTATTAAATAAATCTGGGAAGCATAACAAGGAATTGTTTTGATTTCATTGCTATCTCGTTTGTCCTATCTAATGACTTCAATATTGTCATTTTTAGGGCAGTTTACAAATATATGCTACAGAGTTATTGAATTGTTACTTTCTGTGTTGCTATCTTTCTTAGATATGCACAGCAGACTTTGGACTTTGTTTTGTCTGTTCGGAATAACACTTCAAATGTGGCTGAAAATAACCTGGATCAGATTTTTTTCAAATGAAAATATCGTCCATTAATAATTTAAGATTCTGTTGCAATTGAGTTAAATTTAGGCAGTTACCAGCCATTGAACCGCCTGTATTGGTGCTTCAAGGTCTCTTAATATGCAATACGTACCGTCTAAATGCACACCTGCTAGACCCATTAAGTCTGCAGAATGAAACTTTTCCAAGTCCCAACAATTTGATGATTTAATAGTGATCTATAAAAATGTGTGAGAGGGGCTCACGGGGAGAGAGTGAACAGCAGGGCTCTCCAGAAACATATCGGTTCAGTGCGTGCACATTATAAGGAGCCTGGTCCTCTGGCTCGAGTTTACAGGAATAGCTTTGTATGCAGACTATGAGTCTAGAATTGTATGTACTGTATATATGTATGTGTATATATATATATACACTGCTCAAAAAATAAAGGGAACCCTTAACACAATGTCAATCACACTTCTGTGAAATCAAGCTCCACACTTAGGAACCAACACTGATTGACAATTAATTTCACATGCTGTTGTGCAAATGCAATAGACAACAGGTGGAAAAGGAGTGGTTCTGCAGGTGGTGACCACAGACCACTTTTCAGTTCCTATGCTTTCTGGCTGATGTTTTGGTCACTTTTGAATGCTGGTGATGCTGCCCAACACCGTGCAGGACGTTTGGCATTTGCCAGAGAACACCAAGATTTGGAAAATCACCACTGGCACCCTGTGCTCTTTACAGATAAGTTCACTCTGAGCACATGTGACATGTGTCTGGAGTCTGGAGATGCCGTGGAGAACGTTCTACTGCCTGCAACATCCTCCAGCATGACTGATTTGGCAGTGGTTCAGTGGGGTGGCATTTCTTTGGAGCACCGCACAGCCCTCCATGGGCATGCAAGAGGTAGTCTGATTGCCATTAGGTACTAAGATAAGATCCTCAGAACCCTTGTGAGATCATATGCCGGTGCGGTTGGCCTTGGGTTCCTCCCAATGCAAGACAATGCTAGACCTCATGTGCCTGGAGTATGCCAGCAGTTCCTGCAAGACAAAGGCACTGATGCTATCTTGCATCCCCAGGCTGGAATCCAATTGAGCACATCTGTGACATCATGTCTCGCTCCATCCACCAACGCCACGTTGCACCACAGACTGTCCAGGAGTTGGCAGATGCTTTAGTTCAGGTCTGGGAGAAGATCCCTCAGGAGAACATCCTCCACCTCATCAGGAGCATGCCGAGGCGTTGTAGGGAGGTCATTCAGGCACGTGGAGGCCACACTCGCTACTGAGCCTCATTTTGTTTTAAGGACATTACATCAAAGTTGGAACAGCCTGAAGTGTGTGTTTCCACTTCAATTTTGAGTGTGACTCTAGATCCAGACCTCCGTTATTAAATTTGATTTCCATTGATCATTTTTGTGTGATTTTGTTGTCAGCACATTCAACCATGTAAAGAACAAAGTATTTAATAAGAATATTTCATTCAT
>JAUCNO010000353.1:4053462-4078943 GCA_032353835.1 Enteromius viviparus
AAATGTTTGTATTTAGCGGCAAGAAACCTGATTCGCTGTCAACAATGACGTAACTAAGCGACCAGAATGAGAACGCCAACTAGCGACCTCATCGCCAGCCTCTGGGGACATGCAGACAAGTCGCTGCTAGTGTGAACGGGGCTTAAGTCACTTGCTTGCTCAGAAAGCTGAAGCAATCAACTGAAACCTGGAGTGAAGGAATAAAAGATATCATATGATGTAAACTGATTGACAGAGGCAGGACAGTTTAATGAAAAGGAGAAAAGATTCCGGCCCAATTTTTGCTGGTAAAAGGGATGCTGGGTAATCCGAGATGGATGGTGTATCGTCATTGTCTCCTTCTAAGTGTGCGCAGGGCAAAAAACATCAAAGAAAGTTGTGGTAAATTGACATGTCCGAGCGTGCCCACCATCTTTGCTAGCTTGCAAATCCTGTTGTTGGAAGATAGTCAGGAGTAATTACATCAAATTAAGACATTTAATCGGCGTGGGGTGTTTAAGGTTTAGTGCAACTGAATTGAAGCAGAAATTGTGCAATTTTCTTCACCCATTTTGCTTTATTTACCACTTAACCACATGAAAACATACTTAGGCTTAATTGTTACTTCTCATAGCTGCTGCTAAAAACAACAATTAGTATTTCAACAATGACCATAGAATAGAATGAAATGCACAAATTCCACATTGTTTCCTTTCAAAGCCCAAAGATATGTTTTGTTACTCATAATAGACAATATCATTTTAATTTGTGCACATTCTTTAGGACTTCATCGGATGATCGTGTTGCTATTCAGTACTGTGCATTGACATTTATGCATTTACCAGATCCACAACAACTTGCATGGTACATTCATTTTTATTCAGTGTGTGAGTTCTTTGGCAATGGCTAACATAATTGCAATGCTTGTTTAATACTAATTGTTTTAAGTCCCAAGATTATGAGTTTTACATTCATAATAATATTTGATAATAGAAGACAAAAGCAGCATTTACTGTTTTACAACAGTATAAATAAACTAAAATCATTAATTCACCCCAAAATTGTTCAACCTAAAATAAGTCATTTACTCATCCTCATCGCTCCAAACCTGTATGACTTCTGTGGAACATGAAAGAAAATCTCTTTTTTCAGAGGATTGTTGGTAACCAAACCAAACACTGAAGCATTTCTCTTTTTTTTTTATCTGGCTTTCATTGAATGGCTTCTTTTTTGAGAGCAAACTGTCACATTGATTTCCCTGCTGTTTAAGGTGAAGGATGAGACTATGTTGGTTGTGTCTTAAAGAAGCAATTTCCCTCCAAACCGCTGCCCTATAACTCAGTAGATAATAGTTACATTACCAGCCTTTCCCCCCACCGGCAATGCAGAAGCACAGCTCGTTAGGCCTTCACCAGATTAATTAGCTGGATATCTACAACACTGAATAATACTGCACAAGTTACAGACATCCTAACGTTCATGGTTAATTGAGAATAGTATTGATTGCTCAGAGGCGGGAGCCAGCAGTCGACAGTCTCACAGGTCGATTGATGTGAGACTTACAATGAGAGCTGAGTGAGATCCAGCTAATCCCTTTTTTCCGTTTCACACTTACTCTCTTGAACTGTGAGAGATTGTCTTGACTTAACAAATAAGGTCTACTGGTTGCACTTTATTTTAAGGTATACTTGTATCTCTCTATCTGTCTGTCTGTCTATCTATCATAAAAATAAAGGGAAAAAATGTGTATAAACAGTAATATTATTACAATGTACTAAAGTAATTTTTAGTGTAACATGTAATCTCCAAAAATCATTCTAATATGCTGATTTGGTTCTCAAGAAATATATCTTCTTCTTTTTCTATATTAAATTCAGTTGAAATCAGAATAACTTCACTTACTGAACAGTAGTGAATATAACACACACACACACACACACAGACTGTATCAATCTGTGAGCTGGAGGACTCGAGGTCCATGAGGTTCACAGATAGAACCTGCAATGCTAATTTTTTAAGTCGTATCTACCGTGTCTCTGTTAGTTCAGCTGGTGTTTCTTTGGCCCAATCTCACCTCTGGCCCGACCGCTCTCACCCTTCACAATCCACCCTCACCCATACAGACTCTCTGTACGCCCATTTCAAGGCAGCCAACTTCAGGCTAATGACTCTGAGAGGTAAGTTTGCATTCAGTCCCCTAAATTGTGCCATGACACGGCAGACTGCATTTATGACTGTTTTATTCCGCCTGGGATCGAGCTCATTTTTATGATACTGTAGTTTGTATTACCATTATTGAATGAGGCCACAGTTTAGTGCTCGTTGCCTGGGCTGTCAAAAGCCATTAGTGCAGTGACTCAACCTAGTGCTGTCACGCTTCCACATGTATGCAATAAGAATGATGCCTGCAACTCCAGCTATCCTTATGGGTGATCCACATCTTATTTATGTTATATCTGGATCTGAATAAACAAGAATAGAGGGTAAAAAGAAAAATGTATAAGTGAAAGACAATATAAATATTACATAAAATAAAAAAATATATTTATGAAATATGGTGTTATAAAGTGCATTTTATTCCTGCTATTCTTGCTGCTGTGGTGCTGCAGACTAATAACTTAAGGGTTTACTATTACATTTATATTTATACATTATTCATTATTTGGATATATAAATGTACAGTATATGGGGCCTATACTTTTATAAATACAAGATACAGTATATGTATATATACGCCGTCTTGTATTTATAAAAGTGTGTATATATATATATATATATATATATGTGTGTGTGTTTGTGTGTGTGTGTGTGAGACCCTGGACCACAAAACTTTATTCTCTAGGGTTTATATTTATAGCAAAAGCAAAAAAGCACAGTATGGGTCAAAATTATAGATTTTTCTTATGACAACAAAAAAAAAACTAGGACATTAAGTAAAGATCATGTTCACTTCTTACTGTACATATATTAAAACTTATTGATTAGTAATATGCATTGCTAAGAACTTAATTCGGACAACTTTAAAATGTGATTTCCTCAGTATTTAGAGTTGTATGCATCCTCAGATTCCAGATTTTCAAATTGTTGTTCAAATGTATCCTTATGACTCATTTTGTGTTCCAGGGTCATATATGTATACAGTATATGGAATCTTTGTGGCATCCTTTATGCTGTTACTGATTTTTGCATTTCTTGTCTGCAGCTTGATTAGGGTAACTCGGGTTGTAGTAACCTTCCTTTCCACAGCTGTTGATTTGACTGAACACAGCTTGAGGTCAAAGGGTACAAACAACCCCCTTGTTTGATCGTGGCTTGAACTGGTCCCCCTACAGGGCATATATAGAAGTAATTTAGGACAGATCACTTTTCTGGCTGTGATGTCGGGTGTGTCTCATCTAGCAAACTACAGCAGCAGTAGCAGCAGCACTGCCTGGCCTACATAACGGCATGCAGATATTTCTGAAGCTGAACAGGAAATTCTTTTTAAAAATATTAGGCAGAATCACACCTTTCGGTTGCTGCAATTACAAATAAACATTGATTACACACATTCTCTTTGCCAAATAACAGGTGAAGCAGATTGATGATAAACAGAAAAATTAGGACATTACATATAAACATATATATGAAATCCATGCCAGTTTAACAGGGTACCTGCTCATTTCTTTTTCCAAGGCTCGGGTATGTTGAACTAAAATAAGACAACCACAGGAATTTGCTGTGATGTTTCTAAACCGCCTTTCTGCAAATGTCATTTTAATTATGTAATGTCAAATCCGGTGTCGGTACACACTACTTTTCTCTTTAACTGCTTTAGAGAAATGCTTCTTGTTTACTGGAGGAAAGAAAGATGTATTGTTGCTCAACATTTTGAAGGAATGTTTAAACGGGATGTAGGTTTTTATAAGTCTGGCATCAGCACTCATCTGCCGTGAATCATTCCCAAAGCATACACGCAGTGACAGCGGCGAAATTCACAACAGGTTTATTAGTTTTGTGACGCATTAAGTCAAAGGAAACAGAAATGCGGCTGCTGTTTGCTTGTACCCTGGAGCATAATGGCACAAGGGGCACAAAGCAACAGCGGCAATAAGTAAAAATAATTGCGAGTGACACTTAACTGGACTCTTGGCACAAGCCGAGACTATTCACCAGTCATGCCCGCCCCGTTCCCGCCGCCTCCTGTTTCATCACAGTGACTTCTGACCACAGAAAGATGGGAACATTTTTCGACCCGTGATGGCAGAGGCATAAAGGCTTGATTGTGAGGGTCATTAAGTTAACTAGTCTATTTTGCCTCAAATGGTCTCTGCTATGAGTTAAGGTGAGGTAATGTTTATATAGCATTATACCACACCACTTTCTGAAATTGAAATGTGCACAATAGGTATATTCACACGCCGTTTTTCTGCGCTAGAGTGGAGATGGAGGGAACGAGGGAATAAATTCTATATTCCTCCACTCTAATAGGTGTAATTACATTGGTGATATGGTAATGTAGAGGCGCTCCCCCCGTCTAGTGCAAGGGGAACAAAGAGCCGCTTGTACGACGCTGGCGAAAATCAGATGTTAATGATATTTCAGGACCTTGTTGAGTCTGGACAGCAGGGCTGGAGCACCTAGAGGGGAAATGACTTCCATGCCTAACCTATTTCAGCCAGTCTGAGCGATATTGAGGGGGAGGGAAAAGGAGGAGGGTCTGTTGGGTTGGCAGGCGATTTATCCATTTTACAATCTGGCCAATGTGTGAAGTTAGACTTTCAAGATGGCTATTCACAGGGCTTTTTCCAGACGTTGCAAAATTCGCAAGATTCGGGTTCACTGATTAGCGTTTTTCCCTTCATACGTCTCATTCCACGTAATAAGGAGAGCGGGAAAAGGGCCCTCGGCGTGCACATGCAACCGAAGTCAAACAGTTTGCACTGAACCTCCCCCCCTCTCTTTTTTTTTTTACATTTTTTTTAAGATAATTTGCACTTGGCTCAATGTTGTTATGAGCACAGAAAATGCCAGATGGATTTTCCACAGTGCTCCCCTTGATGGGGCGTGTGCTGGACATGTCTTGCCAGACAAATCCAGTATGAGTTTCTGTACCACAAAGGGCACTACTGTTTCATAAAGGAATGGGCGAGTGCCCAATAAACAGGGCCGGGGAGACTCGGCGAAGCAGCAGTGGCGTTTTAAGTCCACCGTGGGCTTTTTACAGAAATCTACCGTGACAAATATTCAGCCATAAGGGGTCTGGAGATAAAATGAATCGAAGGCAAATCACCAGTGCGAGTCTATTCTCAGAAAACATCTGAGGTTTGAATCTGGATCAAAACTGCACTACTTTTCCCTAAATTTCTTACATGTGTAAAATAATTTTGGATAATCTACTGGAATGAAAAACAAACATATCCCACAATAAACATGGCAATGAGAACTCCTTGTAAAGATCTTGCCACATCCACTTCAGAAATCCATTTGACTAGTTTTAAGAGTCGATGTGGGTGGGACGGGATTCCAGGATCAGCTTAATCTATATACGTTTTTTTTTTTGTTCTTTGCCCTCAAGCAACAAAGTTTATTGTGTATATGTCTGTGAGCTCAGTTCTTGCAGTAGGCATTTGCAGCAGCTCTGACACGTTATGAAATAGAAACGTATTACCTTATAATACACAGTTATAGCTACTGTACCATTGTTGATACCAACCAACAAAGACATTAAATTGATATACAGTTCACTAGCTAATTATAAAATAAACATCTTTTAAAACAACATATTACATTTATTTTTTTTATGTTGTAAATAATAACGCTTTTTTTTGTTTGTTTTTAATGTTTGATTTTAGACTATACTTTTAAGTTTGTATGAAACAAAATGAAATGAAACAAACAAAAAACAAAACATATTAACTAAATATTTACACTGTTATATTTAAAAAAAAAAAAAAAAAACATTAATACATATAAACATCTGTTGGATGATTGTACTATTTTTTATGTTTAATTTTTAAATGATTCTAGGCAAACAATATACTTTTAAGATTTCTATGAAACAAAATGAAATGATGTTTATATATATATATATATATATATATATATAATTCTAATTTAATAGATTTATATATAAAAATATGTACAGTACATATTAATAAATAAACAAACACCTGTTGTATAATAATACATTTTTGTTTTGTTTTTAATTGTTTTCTGCATAATGCTTGATGTTTCAATGTAAACATTTGCGCATACACAGTACAAACCATGAATGTTTTACACCACAGAGGATCTTGTGTGAGGCTATAAATCTGTCCATCGTTCCATAATAGGTGTTGTATGAGCGCAGTAACATGCTTTTTGCGGCACGTTCCACATGTTTCTCAGGATTTGTCATTCTGCCATGCAAACAATTCTAAATCTGAATCCTTATACTCCTAATGTAAACACTGCCTCACAGAAAATCACTTCTAATCTGCCTCTCTCTGTTTAGTAATTGTGCCCAGTCTTAATCTACGTGCCTGCTAGGCTCTGCTTCCCTCTGCTTTTAGTTTGGACACAGAGCTTTCATGTGGCATATTGTCTGACGCTCTTTGGAAACTGAAATGCATTACACCATATGCTGTGCTGCAACTCATTAAGAGCAGTGTCTGCTTCAAAGGCCTGCGACAGATTGATCCTCTGTACTAAACCCAGCCTGAAATGCATTGGAGGCAGGGCTTTGAAATAAATAAATCGGGTTTGAAATTGTTAACTCTGTGTGATAATTCCCGTGCCGTTACTGCTAAGAATGCAGAATGAATTTAGTCAAAGTGTGGGTTTGGGTTCCTATATTGTTTTTAATTGACATAATCGAGACAGTTGGAATTATTGCGTATGAAAATATTGCGTTAAGATTATTCCCCAAGCGTTTTTGAACAGGGGCAGGGGGCAACTGTGAATAATTTATGTCCATCTAAGCGTAACAGTCTGTGGGAGATTTCACGCATGAGCATACATTTTTAGCCCGAGTTTGTGCCATTTAGCGGAAAGGAAAGGGAAAAAAATCATAATATTACATCAACCCCTCCCCAGCATGA
Organism: Enteromius viviparus; assembly: GCA_032353835.1. Taxonomy (NCBI): domain Eukaryota; kingdom Metazoa; phylum Chordata; class Actinopteri; order Cypriniformes; family Cyprinidae; genus Enteromius; species Enteromius viviparus. The sequence continues at coordinate 4,060,503 of JAUCNO010000353.1, forward strand.
CACTGATAGAACACAGCTCTCTTTATAGATGGGTTGTTTAGTGTATGCTTGTAAGTGCATATGTGTAAATGGGGCTGAACACCTGCAAGCCGACATACAGTATACATACAGATATCTCATACGAAGATATACGTTTTGTCTGTGCGCACACAGCAGCAGGTACAGGGGGTCACGTCCAGCACATCTGCTGTTCTGTAACGCCTTTGTGTTGAGCAGCTTGTAAAAGCAGAAAGTAACAGAGACAGCAAGAACTGTGTGACTTAACCGTAAAAGTTTCACAGTCTATTGCACACAAATAAAGAGTAACTTTAATAAGCTACCGTTTGTTTGATTAAGTGATTATGAATAAAAACAGCGATGTCTTAATTCTTTAATTAAAGCAGTTAAGAGCTTGAGTTAATAAATGCTCAGGATTTTACATTTAACATGAATGTATGTAAAAAAACATTATAATTACATGTATAAATTTAATATACAAATTTAATAAATAATAATAATTGTACATTTATTTTGGTTTATATAAATAAAATCTAAACAAACTGTATTAAAGAAATGTAATATTTATTTTAGGGAAAAGTGTTTTTCATAAAAATAAAAAGGTGCATGTGTTACACATTTTGTATTCTGCATAATGCAACGTTTACCAAATTGCATGCATGTTACATCGTTAATTCTGTACATTTAGATTTTCAAAGTAATCTTTTTTGTGTGTTAATGTACGTTTTATTAATTTCAAATGTTTGCTTATTCCAATTTATTTATTTCATTGCGTTCTGGAATGTTCTAAATCAATTCTTTGTTTATCATGAACAGATGCCACAGTTTCTTTTATTGTTGTATTTTGTTTACAGGATGAATATGACTTCAAAATGATGACAGTCTTGGAAACTAGTAACCCCCATCCTCTGGTTACTAGTTTCTCCGTTTTCTTATTAAACACAGTTTATACTGTCTGTCTGTTGTATGATACTGCATGACTCGTCGAAATATTTTTTGACACTCAATAAATCCAGTGAAACTTTATGTAAATGTAGGTCAGCTTTTAGACGTGGTAAACAGAAAACCAGAAACCCTCTCACAAATTACACTCATGTAGATCCGTTGAGCTCACGCGGAGTCTCCCTCTAAAAATACTTTGCTTTTTGCAAGATTTGAGGATGAAAAAACACGGAAATCTGTCTTCATTCAGTCCCACTCAATTTATTCCAGAAATGAAACACTTTTATGTCTTTACACGCGAATCTGGGCCGTTGTGGGGCCTCTACCGAGAGATCTCAGTGAGCATCAGCGAGCATGTGTGTCCTATTTGGGTCTTACAGTAATGTGCCATCTGTATTTGTGCTTGTAATAGTGTGATTAATACCGGGGAGGTACATCATACACTCTGGACTATCAGCATGCAGCTCCGACTTTTATGTACAGATCAGCAAATTGAACCCAAATGCTGTAATGATGTGCTTTTGAAATAATTCCTTATCTTTCATAAGCAGTTACTGTCTGAAAACAATGAGGATATTTCTGCAGGCTGCTGAATATGATTGTGGATATTCAGCGGAAGCGGATCTGTGCCGTATCTGTCAGCATGCTCTGAGATAATCAATATGACTAGTATCTAGGATAAGTGTTGTAGAAAAGGGCAACCTGAGGGTCTGCGATTATTTATTTGTTCATTCATAGGTCACGTGGAGCCTCTCAATCTCTTCATTGACTCTTTCGGCTGATAATGGACCTTGCCAAGGAGGGGTCACTGACTTATGCAATACACAGTGAAAGGATCATTGACCCTCTGTATGCCAGTGTTTATTGATGTCTGTTTTTAATGTCAAGTAATATTTGAATGGGTTTTTTGGCCACCCTTCAACATTTCACTTTAAATTTGGACACACACACAAATAAAAGATTTTTTTAGACTATCTGATTTGAATCTGTTTAGTTGTTTATGGTCTGAACAGCAAAAAAAAAAATTCCACATGGAATCTATTTTTCTGTGGTTTGAAATGAAATTATGGAAACGCGATTTAGTATGAACAACTGGATCTCAATGTCAAGTAGTTTTCTTACTGTTTGCAGAGCATTTCACAAGTCATATAGAAATGCTATTCAAAAATAAAGTACATATGCATTAATATTGTGCAGTTTGTGTTATAGTTCATGCAAAAAACATACAGGAATGTGTACAATAATTTTCGGATTTTTACACAAATGCTTCATTTGAACCCATGTTTAAAAAATGCATTCAAAAGTTCTGGTCCTAATACATTTACTATAATTGCAATGATAATTAAGTTAATTTAAATAAAAAATGTATTAAAATAAACTTATAGAAAATAAAAAAGTCACATAATTTTATAAAAATTTCAAGTAGTTTTGTTATTTAAAATTTGTAGTAAGCTGCAATTGCATATGCTACTTCCTTATCTTCTATATTAAGGGATCTAGATGCTTATATTCATTTGGAACGACTATATGAGTTCTGCAGTGCCCTTTCTAGGGCACAAAAGTGCCATTTGGAATTGGTCGATTCTGTCCATCCATAACCAACAGATAAAATCTTTGGTTAATTACTGCAGCCGGTCCAATAACAAAGGAACCTGCAAAGTAATTTAGCTCTGTGAGCATTGCTAGAAAGTAATTAAATGCTTTGCCGAGAGAGCTGTATCTTTAGAGATGTGAGATCTGTTGAGCTGGAAAGCTTGAGATTAAGATGTTTTGCATCAGCTTTCTGTAGCACTGGAGAATATGAGAGAAGAAGAGGAGAAAATGTGTGTAATAGAGACACAATGGCATGACAGAAGTGATATAGCAGGCTTTTCTTTATCAAAAGAATTGGCTGAAATAATGTTTCTCAATGTGACGGGAGGAACAAGAATGGCTATGAATAAAGATGAGGATTCTTGCCCAGTAAGGCTGCATTAGTAGAAATCAAACAGCTAATGTGTGTGAATGCTAATAATGTCCCAAAATACACAATGATGTGTTACCTTGGAAGGCCTCGTCCTTCTCCTGAGCTGTCTGGAAGTTCTGCAGATATATTCAGTAGAGTTTCAGTTCAGCTTGTGCACTCGGCTTTAACACACTATTGTCATTTAAATAGAAAATACCCAGCATTCTACAAATATTTATGTCTTTCCATTTTAATAATGCTTTTTTAAAAATGTAGCTTATTTCTGAGGTTCCGTGTTACATTGTCAACTGTCTCCCGGTGGGCACTGAGGGATTTGCCTGAGCTGTTGAGCCATGATGAGAATTTGTGGAAATGCAGATATTGTTTTGATATTGGGTAAATTGCTTAAACAAGCAAATAATTAAGCACTTCTTCATTATTTTGGAAATCAAGTAATACACCTCAATCATTTAAAGCACAATCATTTTATTTCTGTATTTAAGCAATTGACAGATCAAGAGTCTTAAATTGCATAAATGATTATAATTTTATCAGTTCATGCATTCTCTGGGAATCAAACTTATAATCGTGACTTTTGGCTATGACCATATTTTGCATATACACTGTGTTCAAAAGCATGTTTGGTTTTTTGTTTTGTGTTTTTTTTCTTTAGGTGTGTTATACTGACCACTGGTTGCAGTTATTTAAAGTGGTCATATGATGTTGCTAAAAAGAACATTAGTTTGTGTAATTGGTGTATTTGGTTATGTGGTTTAAGTTTCAAAAAACACGTTATTTTTCACATACTGTACATTTGTGCAGTGGTGGACAGTTGTAATTCATTAATGTACTTAAGTACATTTTTCAAGTATCTGTACTTTACCAGGGTAGTTTTATTTTTTAGCAACTTTTACTTTTACTTCACTACATTCCTAAGCAAAGGATCGTACTTCTTACTTCACCACATTTCATAAAACATATCGTTACTTATATATCACGTTGTCCTAGCGAGACGCAGACGAGCGATTCATTAACAAACTGATTTTTTTTAATGAACCTGTTCAATCGGTTCGCAAATAGCACCAAACGATTCATTCTCGAATTGGAACGATCCAAATGCAGCTCTTCTCGATTCGACAACTCACTGATTCATACGATCCGTTCAGAGCAAGTCTACAGTGAACCGAACAACTGCAGCACGCGCGACTGATGATGCATAAAGTAAGTTATTAACTTTAACTGAAAATCATATTTAGGTACAAATTGTCACTGTCGTAAAGGGTGATATATCCACTGAACGGAATGCAGACACATCAACATCAGTGTCTTCAGGTCAAAAAAGGTTCATATTCCCTGCTGCTGTACCGTTCACGTTAGCAATTTAATTAAAATGCTAACTTTACTCATTTAGCCCTACGTCATGCTCATTATTACATCATGCTCATTATAAATCCCAGGTATTTGTATTTATTTGTGGCAGGGAGACGTTTATTTCGTTATTTTCGTCTGGCGCGAATGGATGCATCCAATGGAATCTTAGTTTAAATAACATGCTGGACTTACGAAAATAACGAAATAAACGTGTCTCTGCCACGAAAAAATTGATTAAATAAAATTGTGTGATTAAGTCACGAAGTGCCGTGAGACTGGGTTGCTTGAGCAGTAAGATTATGAAAAACATATGTGCTTTATAAAATTAAGTAGGCTGTATAAAATTGCTAAATCATTTTATCAGTTATTTTTTACTTAAGTACATAATTAAACATGTACTTTTGTAGTTTTACTCGAGTAAAATTGGAAAAAGATAACTTTTACTTTTACTGGAGTAATATTTTATTGTACGTATCTCTACTTTCACTCAAGTACCCACCTCTGCATTTTTGTTTCTAGTTTGATTTGTACAAAGCTTATCTTTAAAAAAAAAGTGAGGTGTGCTCTGATTGGCCACTGTGATTGGCTGAATACCTCTAGCATTTGGTAGAAATGTTACCCCCTTACCATAATGTGATGCCATGTCCTGGCACTATAACACCAAAAAAACAAGGCATTTGTTGCATCCAATGGAGACATTATTACTGATTATCATGACTTGTTACACTTGGCATTGCATTGCGCCTCATAAACATAACATCAGGTTTGACAAGCACTACCCTTTATTCCTCAAAACTCGCGTTTTATATATATATTAAGTATCGAATAGAAAGTAGCAGGTTCTTTAATTAAAGGAAAACATAACATAAGGTTGTATTTCAGAAGCACCAAACAGTGCTCCGTACAAATAATCCTCCGTAAATGCACTAAACACACTCTGATATTTGTGTTGAACTGTTCTGGAACAGTGTTGTGAAGATTATTTGTTTACTCTTTTGGAAGCACAACCAAAGTAGTTTCAATTTCTCAATGACACACAACGATATCCAGCAATAGATCCACCTTCTTCCTTTACGTAAAGATTTGGCCAGTGTTATGTTTAAACAAGCTGTTTTAGTCAAAACATTTTTTTGAAGAATATCTCTCTGGTTTTCAGACTTTAGTCTTTGAAACTTTAGCGAAGAGCTTGTAACACTAGAAAGAGAAAGAAATCCCATCATATGATCATATCATATTTGGGGATCAAGAAACATTTTATTATTATCATCAATGTTAAAATCAGTATTTTATCGTTTCTTTCTGTTCGTTTGCTGATATTCATAATATAAATCATTTGTAACAATTTAGAGGTCACTGCCACTTTTGCATTTTAATGCATTCTTGCTTAGAAAATCCCATATAGTAATATATGTGCAATGTACATTAATCAAAATAATATTTTTAACAGAATTACTATTAGGTTTAGTGTGAACAGACTGTAAACATCCACAAAACCTTGAGTTGGTTGTGTATGTGAAGCAGTTCAAGCTAAACCGGTAGCAGAAGTTGAATGGTTTTGATTAATGGTGTTAGGGGACAAAACCTCAATCAGAATGTTTTAGGAATATCATCTCAAGGCTTCTTAACAAACACAGTAACCCGTTTCAACAAATGCAAAGTGACAGCGGTAATATGTTTTTCTATGGGCCATAAGAAGACTTTAGAAGTTGTGTTTTCCAGTAGAATTGCAGTAAAATGGAGGTAGAATGAAGAAGGAAATCTGAATGCAGTAGACGCTCTCCATCTGCCACTGCTCCACTGTGAGACTCCTCCGCTTTGTTCGGCCCAGTTTGAGGGGGGTTGCTTCTGGGGAGCATGTTTGCCAGCCCTATCGCGTTTCCCAGAAACCTCAAAGAACATCTAAAACATGTTTTCTCTCTGTCTCTCTATCCTACAGACTGCAGTGAGGGCAACACTGTCTCTTCTGCAGAGGATTATATCCCCCGAGCATTCATGACCTTCATAGTCTGTTTCTTTATTCTCTTTTTAGACTTACTTCTTAGTTAACTGATGTACGGTGAGCCAGAACACTTTTATTAGCATTGGCCTGCTGTGCGCTGTTCAGTGATGTTTAACTTCTGTCGTCCTCATGGTCTCTCCCAAGTCACCGTGACAACAAACACATCTGAACTGTTTTGGCACCAATTAGCACACATGTAAACCGGTATAAACACAAATTGATCGAGGTTTTCTTAATCAAAACTAGACTACGAAAACATGACATCCCTTTATGAAGGACCTCCATAGACGTTGTTAATGCAACTCATGCAAAGATTCAAGTTTGTTGATAGTTTAAGCTTCTGAAAATGCAAAAAATCTCAAACTTTTAAACTTGATTTTATCAGCATATTTACATTTTCATGCAAAGAAAGCATAAGAACGGATGAAAAGCATTCGCATTTGGATGTCTTTGATTTCTATAGTAAAAATGTCAAACTTAAATATAACTGACATATATGAAATGTATACATTAGCGATATAAACACATTCACACACACATATATCTAGATATATATGTGTGTGTGTATTTGTGTGTAAAAATCAGTTTTTGTTTACTGTACATAATGTGTGTGTGCTGTATATATTTATTTTGTATATATAAATGCACACATGCAGTTTATGTTTTCAATATTGACATGTATTTGCATGTATATGTTTATATTAGTATGATTTATATTACATATGAATATATTTAATTTATAAATATAACAGTTTCTTAAATAAATGCATGTACGTATTTATATAAACAATACATATACACAGTACGCACACATATATGTTGTAAGCAAAAACTGTTATGTAAATATGCATTATGTGTGTACATATGTAAAAAATGATGGTGATGCGCCTGTGTGTGTTACATGTAAAAACGCTTCTTCCATGTAAATATGTTAGTTTCTTGTGTTTCAGTGTTCAGACAGATGCAAGACAGATTTGAATGCGGGCTTGGCAAAACCAGAGCGACATTTTTGCAAGTTCGCCAAATTATAAAGTCCAAAGATTAGATAATTATGTGAGTTTTTCAAATCTACACTCTGCTGTGCTTTGCAAAAATGTATGACCTTAAATACAGAAGAGCAGCCTAAGCCTTCTTTATAAGCTGTCACTGATTACAGTTTTCTGCACCTAGTCTTCCAACCCAAAAGCAAGCCCGGTTTGATAAAGAAGATGTGTATCCTTCCGTATGATTAATCGATCCACTTCTTAGTGCTTCTACTCCTCACCCCACCCCCCAGACCGCCAGAGTAACTCCTCTCCCAGTCAGGACACTCTGAATTATTAACCCGCAAGACAGCCTTTTAACTTACAAATCAAGTCTTGATCGTGAAAAACAGAATAAGGCTTTATGCTGACTGATTTAAAACAGTTTGCCCTCTCCAATGTGTGGAGGAGAGTATGGAGAGTGAAATCTTGCAGTATTTGAGGAAGGCATAATGTCTTGCCTTAAAGATTGACCGCAAATCAATAATCAGTTCTGGAGATTGTGTGTGATTCATAGTGCTCCCTATTTCAGGACTCCAGAATGTGAGTATGTGCAATAATATTTAAAAATCTTTGTGTGCATCCTTCTGTGATTTTTCTCAGCTCTCCAGGGTTTCCTTCACACAGCAGTGCAAGGAAATGACTCTTATGAATGAGTCAGTCAAAAAATTGCTTGGGTGTCATGTTTGAACAATAATCAACATAATATTTTATTTTCTAGACTTTTTGGTTGTTCGAAGCCCTGTGTATGTAGCCTGATCTATATTAAAACGCAGGGCTTTGGTGGTTAGCAACTTACACGGTCACTTTAAAGACGCCACACAGGGCCTCTTTCATCAGTGGTTGGGTGGAAATATTCTGTCTCCAGCGCTTCACGTAAACCCTTTCACAGTCTGTTACATTGTAGAAGATGGAAGTCTGATAAATAACCTCATTACAAAGTTCAAAGAAAGTCGTCATGGATTGTCTGGAAGTTTCCATAGACCGTGTGCTGGTTAGCCAGCTGCAGGTCTGCGTCTACAGTATCTCATCAATTCTAAGCTGATTGGGGTCACGTACCGTGAGGAAAAGATATGCTTCAGGGCTCCAAACACTGTAATAATGAGACCTCCTTTTCTTACTTTACCGAGGACAGACGTTGGTGAAATGTGATCACGTTAATGAAAACCATAATCACTTGCCAGTGTCCCAAATTGTAGGCCTGTTGTCAATGTGTGTTTATTTACCATCATTCATTAACTTTTTGGTGTTTTTACAAACTTTTGTGTTGAGACCCGCTGGGCTTAATATAAAGATCACATGGAGGTGAGGGTGGCATTTAAAGGGATAGTTCAATCAAAAAAGAAATACCCTAGTATTGGGTGTCTCTTTATTAAACTCATGCTAATATGAATCTCATGCTAATTTGGAACTTAAGGATAAGTACAGTTTCATATTTGGTTTAACTATTGCTTAAAATTGGTGCATATAATACATGCATAAACTGCTGTGGGATGAGCCTTTTTCTGAACGTTTCATTCAGAATATTATTTAGAGAAATACAACTTAGCAAATGTCAACTAATAATCTACTTAAATATTCAAGTTAATGTTAATAAATATATAAAAATTCAAGCTATTTTTAATTTCTGAATGTACTTTCATACATTTATTAATTTCATTAATATTATTTAATAGTCATTTATTATATATGTTATTATATTTCAAGCTTAATTGATGATAATAATAAAAAATGAAAACAACAATAATTGTTATTACTACTACTACTACTGCTATTATTATTAAATATGAAGTTAAACAACTAATACTGTTTTTAATCATTTCTAAATGTGTTTTCATTTCTATAAATATTAATATTATTTAATAGTCATTTATTATATGTTATATTATTATATTTCAAGCTGATGTGATAATGAATAATAATAATAATAATAAACACAACAATAATAATAATGATTATTATTATTACTACTATTATTATTCATAAAGTTTAACAACTTAATGCTAGACCTCTTTAGATTTTAATCACGAGAACATTTTGGAAACTTCTAGTGCATCACTTGGATGTTAATCGCTGTATGAATGATTCTGTCAAAGTGAACTGGAATGCAACCTATAATCTATAATCCTACAATTTAGCTGATAAAATAGATAAGAGTGTGGGTGGTAGGGGAGGTGACAGCATGGAAAACTTCATGCCTGAGTGATCAGGGATGATTGGAGGCTGAAGTATTGACAGGAACATTTTCTCATCAGTTCCTTTGAATGGAACAGACGCCAGTGACAGGAGAAAGACACAAGCCTTTTACGGAATATCAATTCTCCTGCTTCCATGGCTGAGACATGACGGGAAATGGGTTTTAAGATGCAACGGGTCATCTGCGGTTTTCATACTGAAAAGTGAATGGCAGATAAAACTCTTGGAAAACATGTCCTGGAAGTGTGTGCTTTATCCCCACTACAAACCTGAGAGGATGATTCTCATCTCATTTCTATGCACATATCAAATGTTGAAATAGTCTTACTTTCTTGGTGACTCTAGAATTGGCTGAATTTAATGCATGACTTGTTTAAAATGCAATAAATAGACCCTCCTCTTCCAAAAAGGAGGGCAGATGTTCTCAACCCAAAGTTATTGCTATGAAAAGTAAATGCAAAGTGTATACTTTTCATCAGAGAGGAAATAGTTTCCAATGAGCAGGTTCAGTTTCCTTGTCTCGTTTTAGCCTTCACAGCTTGAAAAAAAAAAAATCTGAGCGACTGCGAGATCTCATGCTGTTTAGAGGGACAAACATTGTGTTTCTAAATATATAGTGAGTACACAGTTCACAGGAAACCACTTCAGAGGCTTTTCTACTTCAGGTCTGCATGAGGTCAGACCTTAGTGCAACTATGATCACAAAACAATTTGAGTGCGATGAACAAATGATATTCCATATCAAGTGTTACATATATCACCCATTTTCCCACTCCATGTATAATGTCAGAGATTGAATACCTCTCCTCTCCTCTTGAACTATAGATGGGTCACAAAACTTCATAAACAAGTGTAATATTTGACAAACAAGCTTTTATTTTTTTTTGAAGTATTATGTTGTATTGACATATGACAGAAAACATTTTAAAGGTTGTTTAAATTTCTCTCTCTCTCTCTCTCTCTCTCTCTCTCTCTATATATATATATATATATAAACAGTATATACACACGATTAGAAGTTTGCGTAGTTCAGTTCGTAGAGAGATGCGTTGTAAGATGAGATGTGGCCATGTGAACACACATGTTCAAAAAAAGTACATACCCTGTAAATCATGCACAATTTATGTAACGGGTAGGTTTAGGGGTGGAGTTAGGTTTTCTCATTTGTAGGAATACACCTAGTAAAATATGTTTTAATCACTGTGAGATCGCCCGCTTCATTTAAACAAGACACGCATTTTGATTGGTAATGATAGTTGTATGTCATTTTATGACGACATGACCGCTAAAGGGCACTTACCTTTAAAACATAATTATAGGTCGTAATCATGTACTTGCACATACTACCTATAGGGTGTTTTTTTTTCTTTTTGTGCTCCAAAAATGTGTCTAATATGCTGATTTAGAGCTCAAGAAACATTTGCTTTTATTATCAGCTGCTTAGTCTTCTATGGAACCTTTCTGTTTTTTAACATTATAAATGTCTTTACTGTCACTTCAGTAAAATTTAGTCTATCCTCGCTGAGCAAAGATAATTTCTGAAAATCTTACTGCCCCCAACCCTTTGTGTAGAAACCATATTACATTTTTGAGTGAATTTCATAGGATTGTTTCATTTGCCATCATTTTCCCCCCGTCATTTTCTCAGTTAATCTCTTCTTCAAGTTTCATTCTGGTCTTCTCTCATCTCATTTCATCTAAAATGTTCATCTCATCATGTCTTCATTTGAATCATCCTGTCATCTTGCCTTGTTTACACTTATTTCTTATATAATAATCTCATTGTAGCTCGTTTCATGCTGTCTCCTCTCATCTCCTGTCATCTTGTCAGTTTTCTCCCCATCATCTCATCACATCTCACTTGGTTTCAGCTTTTCTTTTGTATCATCTGGTCTCATCATCTTTCTTCTCTTTTCAGATCTCATTGCGTCTCGTCTCTGGTCATTTAGATTCTCAGTGGATGTGGCATCACAGAAAGCCCGAGTCCATAAACGTCCTGTGGTGCTGATAGGCCCTGCGTCCCTCCAACCACTGATTAAAGATCTCTCACTCCACACTTATTCATTTTTCTGATTTACGTCTTGTCATCCAGCTGCAGGCTTCATATTTTTCTTGCGGTGCTTCGTGTTCGTCTTCTTACTTACAGTAATGGCCATGGTGATCCTTAGCCCAACATTCATAGCACACTGAATACAGACAGAATTACTGACATGACACCGACAACCCTTTTTTTAACAGCTGTTGAAAGCAGCGAGTTCCTCCGCCTCATCGCTTTGGCTTGACACCTTTGCTTATGTTTCTGACTACTGATACTTGTTACTGTAAGTCCTGAGAGTTAGACTCAAACAGATGTCTTTTCCTTGTCCTTATTCACACAAAAGAGCGGAGATGCCTCCGAGTTTCATTGCTTCAGAGTCCCAGAGGATCGCTTTAATTTGAGAGAGTGGCTGAAAATGTTCTTTTTGTATGACGGCCAAGATCATCAATCATTTTCCTTGTGATTTCGAATGCATGTGAATCCAATTTAGTGGAAATTCTCTCTACAAAGGCCCTACTAATGCGGTGCATAATCTGCTGGTTACACAATATACTGTGAACCAATAAGCAAACGATGTTTTGCCAGTTTGATTGATATATGGAAATATGAGGAAAGTTTGTGAAAATTCCAGCTGACATTGACAAAGATTATATTTTTCCATCCTTTCTTCCATTATCGCAAAAATCCTCTGGACTCATGAAGTGGGCAACAAATGAAAAATAGCTGCACCACAATAGCTGGCAATACATTTCTTCATCCTGGTGACTGGCAGACTGCAGATGTTGGTTTACAGTTAATGTTTTATTTAACAGAATAGAAGATAAATCTTGATTGCCTAGATGTGAAGCTTGTGTGTTGTATTATTTCTTTTTCACCCATGTTGGAGTGTATATAACTAAAGTGTTTTTTTCTTAGATCTACTTTGTAGTGTGGGAAAGTTTAAAGCAAACACAACCTAAGTGAGCTTTTGAACAATACCTGCACAGATACCATAGGAATGTGACCACACAGCAGCAAACTGCATCATATTGAATCTTAAGTAAACACACAATAACATGTCTTATATTAAGATTTGACTCATGCAATTGTAGTGCTACTAATTCGTTTTTTACTAGAAGGGTGTATTTCTTTATTTCTTTCTGAGAACATGAGACATAAATCTGTCTGTGTTTTCACACATGTAAAATCCCCCTTGTTGAACTTTGGGGTCAGGTTTACAGGGAGGTTGGTTGAACTCACAGTACCTCAAGTGAAGCATTCCCAAAAGCTCGGGGTGATCGGTCAACATGAATACGTGCAATTACAAGTTCCTGAAAATGTACTGCATGGATCTGCATGGATTGGTGCAAATGCAAATTGGATGTTATGCCATTCTTAGTAGAGGAAATGTAATCCAGCAGCATATTTATGCTTCTGCACTGTTGCAATAATTTTTTAAAGTATGCTGTTTTATTTACAGTTGCCATTTACTGTTTATCCTGTTTGATGCATTTGCATTTACATGCTTTTTATTGTCATTCTTAAAAAGTTAGATGTATTTAATCAAACATTTATAAATTTGAGAGTCCAGGCAAATATCAAATGCACTAGATGTATTAATATATTCCCTTTATTCATAACAATTAATACAAAAAAATAAAAAAGTAAAATAAAAATAAAATAATTTTACATCAAAGTACTTGCTGTCATTTTATTGTTATTGTAACAACTTTAGCAGTTAAAACTGAGGAGAAAATATCTTCTCTTTAAAAAACTCTTTAAAGCTTACATTTTCAGTATAATGACAAAATAAAAGTCATTTGTTGTTTAATATTTTTCTCTGAAAGTATAAATAGTTTTTGTCTGCCCTTATATATTAGGAAGTCATGTTGTTATTTTTTTTTTACCTCTGAGATACTATTATAGTTTATGTATATATATATATATATTATTTTCCTATTTTTTTATTATAATTTTAATTTTGTTGTTTTTCAATATTTGTTAAACATAGTGTTTTTTTTAATCATTATTCCAATGTAAAGTTTTTCATTAAAGTCATCAACTAAATAGAATGTTGACTTTTGAAACTAGTTAAGTTTAATAATTATATTAATACTTTTTTTTTTTTTACTTTATTTTCAGGTAATGCTTAGTTTTGTTTTTGTTTTTAACCAATTTTATTTAACCAGTAAGGATAGGGGTCCCTCATAAAGGCTTCATAATATTTGGGGGTCTAAAAAAAATCATTAAATAAAACAAACAAACAGAATGTTTTATTTTTAAAAGACTTCTAATACATGACATGATTATTACTCCACCCTGGTTGAATATGTTGCTTTTTTCTTCAGTTAAGTCAGTTGCTTGGTTCTGGTATCTCCTGCATGCCCATTTCATGACCTCAGTGCCCACTGTGATTTCTGTTTCTGAAATGTTAATGGACAGGCCTGGCACAAGGTATCTAAGAGGAGCACACGCGAAGAGCCAATCAGACAGCAGTCATGGTTCTGATTGGACCCACAGCAGTGGTCCAGAGCAGAAGAACTGGGTCGCATCTTGATACGAGAGCGCAGGGCAATTTCTAATCTGGTGAAGGGGAGTTGAAAGGAAAGTGGAACCTTGGGTAATTCAGCACAGCAGCAACAGGCTTTTCCATTTGGACCCCAGGCTGTAGCAGGCAAGTCCTCACATTTCGCAGGTCTCCGTGGGATTAGCCATTACAATGGTGAAAAGCAGAGGTCTGCAACAGCAAAGGAGATCAAAGCCATTTCTTTGCAACCAGGACCATGCTAAATGCACAATTTGAGGAGAGAGCGAGAGAGATAGACAGACATACAGAGACCTATATACTCCCACACCTAGAAAGTGAGAAACTGAGAAAGACACTTTTAAGGGAACTTTATCTTCTAGGGTCTATCTTCACCCCTCCCCTCTCGAGACATTCAGCACTTCCATATTTCATTAAATGTGTCTGGGATGAAAGAGCGAGCGGGTTTCCAGGAGGGATTTCTCTTCTCTGATGCATGCCTCTGCTCATTGAGGCAGCTTTCTGCCTCAGATAGACTAATGTCTGATTTGCTGCAAAGGCACGACTTGTTCAATATGTGCACATCCTGAATTAGAATTGCACAGAGCACATTTACTTAATCATCATTCTGTGTGCACTGAAACTGTGCTGAATAACACAGAGTTGTAAAAACTGAACGGTGATAAATGAATTGAATGGTGGTGAGAAGTGTTAAAAGAATATTACAGCTTTACAAGTTTAAGATACAGCTTCACACGATTCAAACAGCCATGGAAATTAAAATTTGTGTGTTTGATTTGTTTTGTTTTTAAGATCATCATGTAAATACAAACATCTTTGGAAAACAGCAGAAGATTTTTGGAGAGATTGCTACATGTTTTTTTTGTTTGGTGGGCAGAATGTAAATCTGTTTAGTTGCCAACATTCTTTCAAATATTTGCTTTTATGTTCTACAGAAGAAAGTCAGTCATGTTTGGATCGACACAATTATTATTAAATGGTGACATATGTTTCATTTTTGGGTAAAAAATAATCTCACTTCATCTTAAACCATATTGGCCCGGTTTCACAAACAGGGCTTAGCTTAAACCGGGACTAGGCATTCGTTTAATTAAGATATTTAAGCAACTTTTACAAAAATGCCTCATGAGAAAATATTACAGGTGTGCATCTTAACCAGTGTTGGGCACATTACTATAAAAAAGTATTTAGTTACTAGTTACTTATCACAAATAGTAACTGAGTTACAGCCTTATATAAGTAACTAATTACCAGGGAAAGTAACTATTGCGTTACAAAAAAAAAAAAAAAAAATCAAATGGCAAACTTGGATGCTCCCAAATGTTAAATTATTAAATGTTAAATTACTGAAACTACCTGGAGGTGGTGATTGTTTATCATTTAATGTTTCTATAAAAACCGGGCCAAAGAATTAAAAGATAACAAAACTACTACGAATTCTACTAATAATAACAAAATAAAACGCACTAAGTATTAATGAGCTGCAGGGTTCATGAATATTAATCACGTAGTATGCGTTCGCTCGAATTGATTTGCTGTAATCAAAACAGGGACAATAATAGGTGAGCCAATAAGATTGTCATTAGCGCATTAGTCCCGCCACTACCTGAGAAACTGGCAGTTCTTAAAAGTAGAGGAATTCCGAATAAAATCCGTTATTTTGACAGAAAACACAACAAAGAATATCGTTTACATGTAGCGTGTCAAGTCTGCATGTTATGAAAGACTCTTGCTCTTCATCTTTCTAAAGAACCTGTGCGTCTTCGCAGAGTTTATGGTACGTCAAATACAGCTAAACTGCGCATCCATTGAGATGGACTGAAAAACGCGAATAATATTATAATAAATTATAGTTACGCCACATCTTATTGTCAGTAACGGTAACGGCGTTGTAACGGGTAAAACAGTAATTCGTTTGATTACTTGTTACTGAATAAAATAACGCCGTTAGTAATGCCGTTTATTTAAACACTGTTATTCACATCACTGGTAATTATTAATTAGGATATTGGAAGCAGTTGCGATCGTTCGTGCATGGTCCTCCTGAAATTCGTTAATCAAATCGTCATTACGAGTGATTAGTAGATTCGGTGGTTGTGTCCTGGTGTTGAAATTTGCTGAAATGAACTGGGCTGTATTGGAGACACACTGCAGGAATGTCCGGGCCGGATGGAGATGACGGGTGCGAGCGGAGCGGCGTGAGGCGGGGGAGGGGCGGTGGTGTGCACCGGTGGGGGGCTGGTATGGCTTTTGTCTGCTTCCCACGTTTTGAAACCAGGACTGAAAAATGAATAGACAGAGGAAAATCAATTGCATGACCTTCACACAGGGCGAGAGTGAAAAAGGGAGGAAGAGAGAGGGAAAGAGACGGGGAGGGTGAGCCGAGGAGTAATGGAGGGACGATGAGGGACAAGAGGAAAAGTAAAATGGCTGTGACATAAAAAAAAGTGATATTTTATCTCTCTTTATGCGCGTGTGTGTGCATGTGTTGTGTGTGTGTGAGTGTGTAGTTGGGCAGGCTCTGCTGGGGAATGACAGTCTTTATGGATAATGGGGTGATTAAACCTTTTATGTCCGACAGTCAGACCTATGGCCCTTAAAAGGATACATGCACATATATTAGACCGCAGTGTATGCGGATCAGCAGATCAAGTACAAAACAAGCGGCTTCAGTTCCAAACAATTTTTGTAGGGTTTGTTAGTTGCATTTGGTAAATCAAGTATCACTATTACTGTTGCTCATATTTGAGGTTAGTGATTTAAATGACGTCTTAACCTTCAGATATAATGTATAACTTATCCACAACCGTTTGTTCTGCAGACATCAATCATAACTCGTATCATGCAACTTGTGGTTGCTTTTATTAGTGATAACAATAAATACATGCATTTTATAATAACATATTTTTTTGTGTTATATCGGTTTATTCTTAAGACAAGAAAAAAAGGAGTATGATATATTTGCTATTTTACTTGAAAAATAAAATATCCAAAAAAAATAATTCTTATTATTTTTTATAATTTAAAAAGATAGATATTTTATTTGAAAAATAAAAAAGCAAAAAAAATTGTCTTATTATATTTTATAATTTATTATATGTCCTATTACAATATAATTTATTGACAGTTATATTGAAAGTTGTCACAACTCAACTTTTTCTCTAATGTTCCTGTAAAATAAAATAATGATAAATATTCTAATATCTTTTTATTATTTATTGTTATTATATAATCTATTGTTAATATTTGCAATTATTTAATATGTATCATTCATTTTTAATATTATATTATTACCTTATTAATATTATTAAAATATAACTTAGAAAATCTTTTTAAAGAAACATAGTAAGGCTCATTCTTAAAAAAACAACCAAAAAAAATCTGGATACTTAGATCAATATATTTTTTATATTAATTTGCCTACATTTAATAAATTACACAATTATATCATACTCCTATTTTTAAAAAAATTTTAGTAAAGTTTGGATGTTCTGTACAAAAAAGCGACCAAGATATGATTTATAAAATGATTATAAAAATAGCATTAACAGCATTAGCGTTTTTAAGTTTTATTGGTGCAGAGTGTAAAAATGCAGCTATAAAGATGAAGTTGTGCTGTTATTTTCGTACAGATTGGGAATTTTGAATAAGTTAAGATTTTCACGGATTTTCTTTTGTCCAGGTCCCACACTGTTATGTTTTTGACTTTCACACTGCCTTTCTCTTTCTCCTTTCACTTGTTTCTTTTACTCTCCCTCCTGCCAGCTCTCTGTGTCTGTCTCTCTCTCCTATTTTCAAGCATTTAAAGCACTGAGGGCTTTTAAGGGACGTTAATTGCACTCAAATTATGTTCGACCGTGCTAGGAGAGAGGTAACAGCTGAGAGAGAGGGAGAGGGATGGCAGACTGAAAGGATAATTGCAGCAGAGAGGGACATAGCGACTGGAGACGCTTTGGTCTGTCTGAGAGTCATTCCTCCTGTCTCCATGCGCGAGGTTAGAGGTGGGGGGGCTCGACATCCACCGCCCTGTAAACAAGTTGCTAGGAGATCGGCCTACGATTCCCATCAGCCAACTGGATTGAGCAAACGAACACGAAATGAAAGGCCAACCTAGCAGTTCCCATAGTAACCTTCGAACTTGGTTAAAAGGTTGCCAGCTTGAAGGAGGGGGAGAAGGAAAAAAGAACGAAGAAAGAAATGAAAGAGAGTGAACTGGGTGTGGAGGAGAAGAAAGTCAAATGACTTTAGTCATTTTTGTTCTCCATATACATTTTTATATTGTGATTTAGCACCACAGAGATCCTCAAAGCTGACCCAAGAGTCGAGATAAAATTTTAGATAGATAGATAGATAGATAGATAGATAGATAGATAGATAGATAGATAGATAGATAGATAGATAGATAGA
>JAUCNO010000353.1:4092258-4127373 GCA_032353835.1 Enteromius viviparus
CCTTATGGGATAGGAAAGTGTCCATGGTATGCTTACTACAGAATTCGTCCGGAAGTAGTAGGTCATCCGGGTACTTCTCGCCTACTGAATTTCGAATGCTATGAATTCGGACATACTACTCGCATCACATGCTGTTTTTCGCGTACTATATAGTAGGGAAGTAAGCGATTTCGGACGCAGCAAGTGCCTCTGTGTTTTCGAGTCCTCAAGTGTCTATCAGTGTCTCCCGAATGTGTATCCTGGTGTCTACTTCTATGTTCTACGTCAAGGTTTGAATTAAAACTGTTGCATTCAAGATCTAAGTTCTGTGTGATTCCTGGATTGCAGACACCCATGACACCCTCATGTCATTCCAAACTCATAAGATTTTCGTTCATCTTCAGAACGCTGTCCCTCCATAGACAGCAATACAACTGAGATGATCCCAGATCCAGAAACGTAGTAAAAACACCAGTTAAAAAGTTCATGTGACATTAGTGGATCAACTTTAGTTTTGTGATGATACTAGAATATTTTTTTATGCATTGTGTAAAAAATTATATTTGTAAAAAATAAAAAAATAAAAAAGTTTTTGTTTTTAAACATTTTTTAGATTGTTTGATTGATATTATTTATATATACTTTTGTGACAGGTTTGTGAAGGGCATACAGGCTTCTTAAGTATTAACGGTTACACTTGATTCTTGAATGTATTTTTGAGTCATCTAAGTGCTCCAATGTTCTGAACAATTTAATGACTTATTATCTTGTGGCTTCAGTTCCTTCAGTTCAGTTCCGGCTACGTGCCTTTTGAAATGACTTGCAAATTTATAAAAAATGTAATCTCGGGACCTTTTATAACTTTATCGTCCCCGAACAAACTGCCGGACTGTAATTATTACAACAGCGACACTGTGTCGAGTACACCATTGGGTCACCAAATGGCTACCACTGGCTCTGCTGTGACCGAGCAAACGCTGTAGTGGTCAGCTCTGTCGCCTTAGGCTGGAAAGTTGTGGGTTTCTGATGCGTGCCAAGTTTGAGTCAGCCCGCTCCTAAATCTAAAAAAGAGGGCTTCCCGGTCAGACAGGCTGACCACAGAGACATCAGTCGGCCCTCTCATGAAGCCTGCGGCCTGCCAGCCCATAACAATGCAGGTTCAAACGGGCCAGCGAGAAGCGCGCTGTAAAAGACATTAGCTGGGAATAGCTACGACCGTGACCAGCCGGTCCACGCGGGGCGTGCGAAGACGGCTCAGCGTTTATGGGAACAAATATCGGCCTTTTTTTCTCATTGTTGTTGTTGTTTCCCGCTGCCTTTTCATGTGCGGACATCCCCACCTCGCTCTGTTCTTTTAAATTTTAATACCCGACTTTAAACGGCCCTTGTTTGATGAGGTTTTGCCATCTCCTCCCTGTGTTCTCTTTAATTGGCTGCGTTCAGTTTTCCAGTAGGGTCTCAAAAGATTGAACTGCATTTGCGAGCAGGGCAGACGTGACTAGCGGCTAGGCTCTGCGTGCCTGAGAGTATTGCCTTACTGTGACCACAGCTCTTAAAAACAGAAAATCCATCTCCAGTGTTTTGAAGGGAGGGGAAGAGCCATAGCAGAGATAAGTCAGCGGGGTTTGTCAGATGCGGCGCTTCCTCAGAGCGATTGGCCTGTCTGCCAGCGGACGATTCTGGCAGCCACCCGTATGCGTCGCCTCAGAAAACGCCCATAGATCAGAAGAGATGCGTCTCAGAACGCGCTTAAAGTCCCTGAGCTCTGCGAGATATTCATCAAGATAACTTCCATTAAGTAACGTGTCGTTTGTTTCAACGTTTCTGTCGCCGTCCTTATCTGCTGAATGTGGGAGAAGTATCACCGCGTGAAACACTGAATTTATGATTCATTCTGGTTGTGTGGTTGAGTGTTTTTCGAAACAATCAGGTCCTCCCGCCTCAAATCAATTATGCTTTGACCAAATAACTAGCGGGACTAGCAAAGACAATCCTCCGCTTCATGGGCGTAATTCACTTTGGCAGGTCTGCATATTTGGCTTGGCCGCATGCCCGCCTGCTACAGCTGTGCAGGAGACATTTCCGCAAGCTTCCCCCCCACTTCTTCTCTGGGAGATTACATTGTCTTTTTGATGTCTGCCAGCCTTGCAGATCTATGACACATGGGTCAATGACATGAAGCTCATCTGGTCATTTATTTAAAAATACATTAAAAATGCAACCGCTTGAATACACTTCTTCCATGATGAGCATGTTTTTTTTCGCCTCATTTTTGTTTTTGGAGGCATAGTCATGAAGATAAAAAATGTAATGAATAAAAAGAATATGATATTATATAGTTTGGCATAATCTTTTATTATTATTTCTTAGAAAAAAGGATAGGAAATATTTGAATAACATATTTCCTTACATATGCAAAAAAAAATCTAAATATTGATAATAAGTCACCTTAATGTTTTGGTAAGAAATGTTCAAAATATCTTAATGGAACATGATCTTTACTTATATCATACTGATTTGTGGCTTAAAAGAAAAATCTATAATTTGGACCCTTATACAATGTATTTTTGTCTATTGCTACAAATATACCCCAGCGACTTATAATGAGTACATAAGTTAATCATGATCAAAATCATATGAAACCAACAACAAAGTCAAGAAGTCCTCTGCACAATTTAAACACATTTTTCCTTTTCTTTTCTTTTTTCCTGTAGACACTCTTTTGTGTCAGTGACCAATGCATTACTGCTGCATCCTATACCACCGTTCATATATATACTATACCACAGAGCATAAATCGCTCTGCATCGATGTGCAGCACTGCATTATATAACATTGATGATGGCAATTCTCCCTCTCGAACGTGTCTTGTGATTGATACTGGATAGCATCCATTTTGTGCTCAGTCACTTGCACTCACTGCAAAGATGATATTTCTTCCAATCGCCCTGCCTGGAAAATGAGCCCATGTTTCGTTTCTTTCCTATTACCTTCTGAGACGCAGAGCTAATGGTGAAAGCGGAAAAGAGGGCAAAACCGCCCGCAAGACCAATACAGAAGCGGGCGAAGGCAGAGTGAGACATCAAATAATTCTCCACCTCCTGACAGGACATGAAGTACTGGAGCTAATTGCAGGGATCAAAGAACAAAGGAATTCACTCAGACGTGATTTAATGGAGGCAGGCCAAGAAAACCTGTTTCAATTACAGCAATGAGGAATATTCAAGCGGCCAGTCGAAGAGTCTGAAACTGCCTCTGGGGAAATCTCTGGCCATTGAGAGGAGAGCGAGCGATGAGAGCACTGACTGGGTAGGCTAGCGCACAAATCAATCACCTGGGCGGTGGGCTTCAGCCAATAACAGGTGACATAAAAAGTAGATTGGGGTTAGGAGTAACAAGTAAATCACTTCAGAACATCAGCAGTTGATACTTTCTATCAAATGAAATGATAAGAAGGAATAATCTGGGTGATGACGCACACAATAAATGGAGGATAAAGGATGTTTCTGCAGACAAATCTGTGTGAAATATATGTGTAACAGCCTTTGTCTGCTCAGGCCAAGAGGTAAAATCCTTCCTTCCTCCAGAATGAAAAAACAGCCTGTCTGCAGGTGACAGGAAGCAGCAGATGCTGTAAATGTTATTGTTAAAGAAAAGTTTCTGACATGTCCCTCGAAGTTGTTTTTGTCCTAGGGGCTGTGCGACAGGGCTGATTATTTTTCAGTTTTTCAAATCTGATGTTTGTCCACAATGTTGCTGGCTAGTGAGGAAATCATATCTGTGTGTTCAAGGGCAGAGAAGTCATTTTATGACAAATATGCATATTGGTTGTGCTCCCAAGTGAAAGCTATTGGGTGCAGCTAGCAGGAAATCTGTCCTCCGTTTACATCACGATCGAATGTGGGACAGGGTGGAGGGGTTTTGTTGCTTTGTTGTGTGTGCCTTCATAATTATTGTGTGATGTCAAATATGTTTCACGCACAGTGGCAATCAAGCAGTTGAATTCTGACTGGCTTGTAGAAATGCATCTCCATGAATCTGATTTGAATTGGATTTCAGACTGATTTCAAACTGTCCTTGAATATGGATGGGATTGAATTTTAAAAATCAATGTTCAGGGGTGTTTTTTGATGTTTAGATGACAAAGATAATCAGAAAAAAAAAGGAAAGATTTGGGATACTGTATAAACAAAGCAAGAGATGTATTCCACAAACACACTGTTAGAGTAGACTCTGTACATTGTGGGTTAGAAATTCAGATAATATTTTATTTTATGACAATATTATAGGTACAGTAATAGAAAATACAGTTTTTATTATTTATCCTTGATAATAAAGGAGTTTTATTTTTAAGATGAGGATTCAGAAATGTTTAGCATAAATAAATTTTCGAATGGCAGTTCCATAAATCGATAAAAAAATAAGAGAGATTTTAATATTTAAATACTTAAAGCTACCAGTACTAAGCAATACTAAAGAAACAATTTTAGGAGAAATCAGCCTACTTATTGGTGTCTCTGAAAATTAAGTTGAAATGCGCATTTTAACAGAAGAAAATCACACACTTTAGTTTTAAAATGGACTTATGTCATTTTAAATGGATCTTGGCTCTCCCTTTCCATTTTTATTTAACATAAAAGTCCCCTCTCCTTTCACTGATAGAGAGCAATTGGGGAGAGAATGGCTTGTAATGCTGAGAATTATCAGAGGGCATATCAGTTGTCCCAGATCACCTCTCTAACTCGGTTACTGTTGGAAAGGGTCTTGCATCGCTGGCCTGGCTGCTACTTAAGACGCCCTCCAATTCCCTTCTCAGCTTCATCGTGTGCAGCAGGCGGCTAAGAGCATATTTTGTACATTAGCACAAACGTGTGCCTCCGCCACGATCAGGATTCTCTTGCTGCCTGGCTCTGCAAGTGTGTAAGTCTGTAAAGGGGTTAAGGTTTAGCTACTTAGCATGGACCTGTTAGCCCCTGCTGGTAGATGCTGTAAATACACCATCTGGTCTCCTACAAAAACACATTTATGTATATTTTTCCATTGACAGACCTTCAGAAGTAGTAGGAAACATGTATATCCTAAATACTATAATCATAAACAATTTGATTGGTCGAGCAGGGAAGTTTAGTTTATAACGCTCTATTCCAGTAATGCAGATAAAGAAGAATAAGAATGAACAGTATAATTTAAAAACAAATGGTGCCTGAAAGACTAAATTCAGATTACTAGTTATGTGTTTCGGGGCCATTCACAAAACGCAAATTTTATTAAATTTTTATAACATTATGTCATGTGTGTCAACATATATACACAAAATATTAAGAAAGGTACTCTTTTCCGAATTCAGGAATTCACGTAATTAACGTAATTCTGGATTCTGACCACGGTTGCCAGGTTTTCACAACAAATCCCACCAAATTGCTATTCAAAACTAACCCCAAACTAGCTGGTACCTTCTAGTAAAAATTGCTTTCCTGGGGAAATAACTTTTTTGGCGGGGTTCCACATGTAAAATTAGCACTCCAGGGGTTAAATATCACGTTATTGGGTTTCTTTAACCTGCGGACATGAAAACTACTCACGGCAACGATGTTAAACCACAAATTTGGCAACACTCTTTCTGCAAGTCATATAGTTACATTAGATTGTGGAAAGTGACTGTTTTTAATGAGCGAGCCATTAGGAATCAGTTCCTGTTTCATTGAAACAATGATTCAGTCAGGAGCAAAACACCAGTAGTATGTGTTTTTGGGAACTGTTTTGGCTTCGTTTGAAAAAGATTGGAGCAAGGTGGTTTAAATGTAGGTTACTTAATATGAACTTGTTGATTGTTGAGCTGTTGTTTAAAATCAGTATCAGATAATATGATTTGCAGTGAATTTTTAGTTCAGATTCAAATACAGTCATACAAATTTGGAATAAACATAAAGACTTAAATCTCATTTTTGGGTGAACTATCATTTTGATATGAGACCACCACCACAATAACAGGAAGTATGACTCAGACTCTCAGTTGCACCGTCATCTCTCGTCCTTTACTGCAAATCAGTAAAGTCGAGTCACTGGCCTTTTGGCTGTAAAAACGATATATGCAGGTATTTGAAATGCCTTGATGCACATGTTGCTATTGCAGTCATATATTAAATGCAGCAAATCACTTTATTGTTCCTGGTGAAATGCCAGAAACGAATCGACCAGTGCTGTCCTTGACTGAATAACTTTCTTTTTGGTGGCTCACTCCCTATGTTTATTGGTTTTAATTTTATTCCATGCAGCGCGCTGTGGGTCAAGTATACAAATGAAAGCAAATCAGTAATAGTTAAAGAGAGAACAAGATTAATTCACTTGAACAAATTCCTGGCTAATGTGTTTTATTTGATCTGTTGCCGTTGCATGAACATGTAATTTATCGTTGCCTTTTTACATACGAATGATTAAAGGAAAGGTGCGGCATGGATGATGAATGTGTCTGGCTGGATGTTCATATCAGCAGTCCTGTATCATTAGCATGGTGGGAAATGATGAGTCACCTGCAGCTTAACCAAGAGAAAGAAACTGCTGCAAATGGGGACACATGCACACCTTTTCCTTTTGTTTTCCTTCTTTCTTTCTCCTACAAACAGATCTGCCACTAAAGCAGCAGGTCTACCTCCTACAGGCTACAAATGAGGAAGTTATTGCTGAACAGGGATGAGGGGGGAGTTTAGGAAACTGACAAGGTATAAAGCTGAGCAGAGCACAGAAATAATGACCTGTGATACTAAAAACAGAGGGGTATGTTTGAAAGAGTTCACCTTTTTTTCTTTGAACAGCCTAATTCAGTTTTATTAAACCAGCCTAAGCTGGTCTGAATCGGGCTACAGTCTGGCTTGATGATCAGTCAGAGCGGTACGTTACCTCAAAAAAGGAAGTTTTTGGCATGAATTACCCAATCACTTTTCGAAACCTTTAATACTTTCTATCTTCTGTGAAACAAAGCAAAGTAAGTTCATTTAACTTAAAAAAAAAAAAAAAAAAAAAGATTTATTCAACTCAATAAAAATGTGTAAAATTAACTAAAAAACGTATTTTTTATTTGTAATAATTTATTTTATTTTTAACTCTAATGATGTAGGTTACAGAAATATTCTATGTCTATGGCTAACCAAAAAATATATAAAATAATTTAAGCTTACTTCATGTTTTCTAATTTATGTTAAATAATTATGTTTTTTTGAGGAACAACATTTGTATAGCTGTAGGTTATGTATCAAACCTAAGATAAAGATTTCAGATTTATCAAATATTTCAAGATAATTACCTATATGCAATTCCTCCTGAGAACGTAGGCTACTTCAAGAGAGAAATTTACATTTATGCATTTGGCAGCCGCTATTACCCAAAGCAAATTTAAGACATTTTATCAGTTCTTGCTTTTCCTCTGGATCAAACCCATGACGTGTTGTTAGTGCCACGCTGTTTGAGCTGCAGGAAGAAATACCACCTGTAGTTTAATAAATATATATTTGACAGCATTTTACGCTCAATCTTTATTCGAAATCGTCGAGCAATCTCACTCTCTTTATTTTCAATCTACTTTTCCGTATCCTGTTATCCCCTGATGTATTTCCAAGATATATATATAGGCAATATATATGATTGAGTCAGATTTTGAATAATCACGATTGCGTGAAATTGTGTGACAAGCTTTGTACTTTCGTATGAGTGCACACGCTGTGTTCCTGAGAAAAGAGTAGGAGATACAGACTGTCACAGATTCCAGTAGATAAGAAGCTCTGTCAGCATCTACCGCCGGGCGGCCGTATAGATCTCTCAATAACATTAGAGAAACGCTGTACCTGCTAGCTAATCAAAAAGAAGACGGTGATTAAACCCTTCATCTGCACGCATTGGTGATACCCTAAGAGGAATTCCATAGTGCTCAATCAGTTACACATCTGAACCTCTCCGAATATTTATTTTACTACTTTCTTTTGAAGTCTTGCTCATCTTCTCCCAAGATGGAATGAACTTTTAATGCACAGCCACTTTTCATCACTTAAAGTGCTGCAAAATCCATTAGTATCCTCTGTTATTGCCTCTGTGTGTGTAATGAAGGTAAGATCTACTGGATGTGTATGAACTTCTGTGAGTGGGTGAGAGAAAGAGAGGGAAAAAAGGAGAGAAAAAGAGCGCTTCAAGGCACAATATGTTGGTTGGAGTCACATAGGTTTACATTAGGAAGTCTTTGAGAGAGAAACTACTGGAGTGCGGCCACATAGACCTGTTAGTAATATGGAAGGAACTTAATTGAAGACCATAAGCAGTGGAGAGAAAGGCCTCCTAAGGTAATAATCTGACCTCAAGTTGTGAGGAACGGAGGAAAGAAGGAGAAATGTAAAAGAACTATTTACCGTGCAAAACGCTATTTTAATAAACCATAACTTTGTGTGAAAAATAAAATCTCTTGTTGGTGATTCGTTCATGAATCAGTCTGATCCGGTTTTAACACACTGATCTGGTACAGACTTGGAATATGTTGCATGAGTCGTATTGACCACTTTTATATTACTGTTTTTGTTGCCGTTCCATTGTAATTGAATGAGGAAAGATCAAACAGCAAAGCCAGAATTAATTATTTTTGTGTTCTGTGAAGGATGTCATACAGGTTTGAACTGAAAGAGGAAAGAATTGTCATTTTTAGATGAACAATTATTTCCAAAGCTAAATTAAAAATATAACTTTTTAGGTCAAGCAATAAGCAAAGGCTTTTTTCCAGCATGATCTATTAATTCATTATTTGATTAGAATACTAATAATCTTTGACCAAACTTGTGCATGCCAGCTAACATCCATGCAAGAAATTCTTATTACGCCTTAATACTAAACCAGCAAGTAAGAAACTAATTCTAGAAATAATTAAAAAAATCAAACACGCACATATACACAGTTTGTTATCTGACTGAAATTAATGAGCTCTATATGTGCAGAAATATCATCTTTCAGTAAAAATGTCATAATCGTTTACAAAAAAATTCACACATTGTCCTTTTTATTAACGCTTCTGTCTCATTTTATTTGCAGAGATGTTCTCACCTCTGAACTATCTATATTTTTAGCTATTCTTCTAATTAGTGATTACACTACTAATGTATAAAAGGGAATACTAATGTATAGAAACGGCTTCTTGTTTTGCCTTATTTTCTTGTTACAATATTGTTCAGTGCTCTCCATGACTTAGGGTATTTTGACCACAACAGCCTTTCCAATATTTTAAGTTTTAAAATAAATGTTGTAGAGACTCTATTTTCAATGCAAATGCCAGGTCTTATTCATTTGATGCTGTGAAGGTGTATTGCTTCCATCCCCTATTTTTGTTTTTTGGAGGAAAGAAAAAATATAATATAACTATTCATGCAGAAATGTATCTGAAAAATGTTTTACTCAAGTATAAAATTGTTTTGATTCTGGCCCTCCACGTATCACTTATTTTGCTCTTTGGAGTGCAAAAGTAATGTAGAAGAATCACCTTGAGCTGTTCTTCCAGCTCAAATTTTCCTTTTATTCAGAAGTTACACTCTGCAAATTCCATTTATGCTGCATGGTTGAACCGAATGGTAAAATTGAAAACTGCCCATTTATGAATCACATTTGTGCCACATATGCAACTCTGCTGCTCACAGGAGATGTCTTTAGGGATTGCAATGGTACAAGACATTGTAAAAATAATATATATATGATTTTCTCATAATCAAAAATTCAAAAATGTTTTCGTTCAAAGACATTAGTCTCTGTTCACTCTACTTGTGAGGAATTGATTTTTAATTAAAAAAGCAGTTTGACTTGAAAGTTGTCATGTTTTTCAGCCCTAAAAATAAATATGCGCTAATATGTTATTATACTGTATATAGTTAACTCTAACAATATGAGAAATATAAGTAAATATGTTTAACAGGACTGATTTTTAATGTAATGCTACATTATACTATAACATACTAAAATAAATAGGGAAGACCATTAAAATGCACATAAAACGCTACAGATGGATATTTAAGCCTCTACGTCAATAATATATGTGGGTGGGGGGAAAGTAGGACCACTAACCAAACCCACACACTAAAAATAAGTTATTCCTTAACTTTTCTCAGATTAGTGTTTTAAATGTAATATACAAGTCAGTACATCGCCTACAGATGTGCCTGCTGTTAAACACATGTCGTCACTTTGTATACAGATGAATACGGATATCGTAGAAGTGTGTTTTATTGTAACACTTGTATTGCAAGAGGCGTTCAATAGCTCAATGAAGGGCTGTCTCTTACGCATGAGGTGTTCTAAATATGACACATGATGAGTCTGGCTGTTAGCATGGACAGAGGAAAGCCTATACTGAAACTGTATCAAGCTCAGATAGGGGACAGCATTGGCGCCAACTTCCGCAGTATGTAATATGTCTAGCAGAATGTAACCACCAGGACTAAAAATATTTCAGTGACGTCCACCTCATGGCATGATATCTCTATGTGAAATAAACAACGTTGACTTCACTTCTCAGGTTTCATCTCTAAAAAGGTTTCATCTGTATACCTCACGATGGTGGCACGATGGCAGAGAACACATGTGGAACCCCCAAAATATGTTTTTTTTTTTTTTTTTACAGTGTGAATGGAGCACTTTGGTAGTTCTCAAAAGCATTCATGGAAATATGCAATATAATGTTTACATGCCTTTATATGTATTATATATTTGCACGTCTGAGTTTATTTTTCTCTATGTGCCCAGCTTTATTAGCTTCATCAGAAAAAAACAAAAAAACATAATATGTGTATTCTTGGAAAACAGCTCTTTTCATGCAATGCTATTTTCAAATCATGTTAATCCCCGGGAAACCAATATTGTAAATGTTAGCAATCAAATCCAGTTTTTGTTGTTTTTATAACAAGGACAAGAAAATACATAAAAAGGGAAAAACCCTTTTCGTTTCATTCATTTAAATTTGGAAAGTATATTTTTAACTACATCTGAAAAATATTTTCTTAAATTGATAAGTTTTCCTAAATCAATAATTTCAGTTTTACAGCTGAGAAAGCTTTCCTAAATGTTAATGTATTTCTTAGCAATTAGGTAATTGTTGTACACATTTACACATTTAATATTATAAACAGCTAGTAGAATATTAGTGATAAATCTGTGTTAATTAATTTTGTTCGGTTTATTTTTACAGATAGAAAGAAAAATGCATTAGAGACAGAAATGCGTCATTTAAAGATATTACTGCCAAATTAATTTAGTATTTTCTTTAGTGTGTGTGTGTTTGACAACAAGTGGCTGGTTCATCTTGAAGTTGTTATTGTGGACAGGACTAGTGATTATAGTCCTTTGGACTTATGGTTTGTCGTGGATGAGAACTTTAAAAACGACAGAGTTGGTTGCTGCAAGTACAAGTAAAGCACCTGGACCCCAAAACCATGTTAAAAGTGTAAATACTGTATGATGCACTCTTTATTATTATAGGACAATAGATACACTTATACAGTAAACGCATAACATACATTCTTTGATTACAAAAATAAAAACAATATATGATTACATTTATTTTATAATGACACAGTATGACACAAATTCTACAAGGGCACAATTTAAACAAAGATTTTAGGTTCATATTTATATATGTCAGGTGTTTAATATTATTTTAAATTATCCATTGGTGTACAAATTTTCCATTTAGTCTATAGGATCATAAGTGCTGCATATATGATAATTATACAAGAATAATCAGGAACTGCTGTTTACAGTAATTTTAGATGAAGTACACCAAAGGACATGTCAACTTCCCAACAGCTACACTCATACCAGTCGTCAAAAACTTCTACTACTGTGTTCTGCTAATTATTCCACACAGAAATTACCACCTGTCAGTAAATGTTCACAGAGCGACAGAGTGTTTCATTCATTTCACTTATTTGGTTTCAGTTCTACATTGCTGAGCAGTGAGGGAGTTTTGAAGAAACAAACATGTACATACTGTAAAAATCAAAGAGAGAAATATATTCACAAATATGTTCTTACCCCACAATATCTGTAAAAAAGTTTGTGTGTATATTTATATGCATTTTATTTGCCCAGGGTTTTGTACCATGCCTCTTTTTTCAATACCCTAAGAAGGATTGACGGTACTGAGAAAAACAAACAAAACAAAACAAACAACAAAAATACTAATAATAGCTCATTTGAGACAACGGGATGTCAAATCACTTACAGTTTTTTATGACACTTTTCAATTCAACATCACAATTCAAGTCCTACTGTATAGAATGTGGTTGTCACTTGCTATTCATAACCAAAACTGTCCTGAAGAGCAAGATAGATCAATAGATAGATAAACATTTTAAACATTTTTAAGTAGTCTATTATTTATTATAACAATTTAAAAATGGTAAAATAATCTATACACTTGTTGTTGTTTGTTTTCTCTGCTCGAAACAGAAGTGCGAATCACCGGTTGAGAACCGATTCTAGTTTAGATGACTTATCTGAGTAGGTTTGTTCAGCAGTCTATGGCGAAATTGCAGAGTGGTGCTGGAGCTCTTTTAGTGGTCACTGTCCCTTTAAGAGAGCGCGCTCTAGGGTGGCGCTTTCCTCCGCAAGGGCTTCTTGATATTAATAGTGTTGGTGTCTTGAAACTGACGTAATGCTTGGAGTCTGAGGTCCTGACAAGCGATAACATTTCTGATAAAGAACTGAGATCACTGCAAAAACCAACCTCCTTTTTTCCATCCCAGACTCAGGCGTTTTTACTATTAAACACAGTCTCCCAAGATTTCACGTGTACAGGAGCAATTCGCAATCTTACATCCCCATAAAAAAGAAATCATTCCCCGAGATCAACAAACAAACAACACAAAGACGCTTCATGGCTCACGCCAAAGCTCCACCATCTTTCAGACTGCAAAGACTATTGCAATTTAATCAACAGGTAAGGAGAAAGCGAATCAATGAGCATTGCGATCACGGCAGAAGAACGATGTTTAGCTATAGTTCCTGATGGCTTTTAGGGGGAGAATGTTATGTAATGTTGAGAAGGGCGAAGGGATTTGGTGATGAATCAGTTGCTAATTTGCAGTGAAAATAAGAGCACGGCTCTTCGGATTTCGGCGTGCCATTTGGGTTTTGAGGCTAAATTGCAAATTGAAATTGGCGACTTGTTAGCTCCCAGTAGTTGAGAGAAAACACACGAAGAGGTTTTTGGATGACTTTTTCCTTCCCATTTCTTTTCAGCTATTTCGTTCTGTGTTGCAATGCGTTTTGCGCAAGCTATAAGATCCCGAATGTAGTAATATGTTTTTTCTCTCTTGTACATTTAACGTTAAGCCGCGAGGCGTCTATTATTTGCATTGTTTATGTGTAAACCGGTTGCACCGCGCGCTAAAGTAGCTAAACGGCGCATAGCTCAAGTTGTAGAAAGTTTCATTAGTGTGTAGGCTACTGTTTTTGCGTAAATGATGCTTCAAGCTGAATGGCGCTTTCCACACAAACTTCGAAAACTTTCCGTAACTGATGTACGATAAGAAAACGCGTAGGCATGGCAACGCGCTGAACGTTACACTTCATTTTCCACATACAAAGAGGCGCAGGTTGTTTACATGACAGTATGGATCCTAACGGGGCTTTTATCGCTATTTTGCGGTTTTATTCGAAGGCAGATAGCGAAAAGACGTCTTTCTGTTTCTTTGCGTCCTTCGAGTCGATGGAGACGTGCAGCTGAGGAAAAGTTTATGAATAGCGGTAACGAGCTCCTGACTAACTTATACGCATACTATTTTCTCATTTGTATGTGTTTATGCGGGTCTCTAACTATTGGGACAACTTTTTATTTGTTTTAGCAACTGTGTGGACAACTTTCGCACTTATGTGTGTTTGGGGGGGCTGTAGTTCACAAAGTTTCTTGTGGCGTGACCAAAGTGGCGTGATGGAGCTTATCACTTTCCAAAAAACTTTTCGACAAAAGTTCAAGGAATTTAAATAACTCCGTGTTAATCCTCTAAAATGAAGGCATGTGTATAGAAATTGTACTTTTTTCTTCTTGGCGTGTACAGTAGTCGTTTTCTCGTTGATGTTATTCATCGGTAGAAACTTATGTAGTAAAGTCAGGAAGACGTTTCCAGTGTTCTAGTTATTTCTAACACGTTTTAACATGTAATGTTTATACGTGCGTTCATATCCTATACAGTTTGTAACATTGTTTGGATTTTGCGTTGTTACAAGGTTCCTCAGTTCTGCAAATGTGGTAATGTTTCCAGTTAATTTGGTTTTACAATCACTTTCACATTAGAATATCATTAGACGCTCAAGTGGGTGGAAACAAGTATTTATCTTCAAACTGATAAAATCACCCACACTTCACTTAAATGTGCTGTACTGAAGCGTAACCTGTATCTGATTGTTATGATACAAAATCCCATGTTGGTTCCAGTAGATGAGTTGTGCTGTTTCCTGTAAACTGTGAAAGTTGCCACACTCGGGCAGTCTGGAAATGATATGCTCTCTTTTTCTCTCTGAAATAGTTTGTCGGTAAAAGTTTCTTAATGACAAAGCCTGTGCAGGCAAATGCGGCTCATCATTTAGAGAAACAGAGAAACTCACTATAACTATAAACATAGTTTCACATACAGTCAACAGGGAACCTCAGCTCTGTCTTTTGCAGGTACAACTGCTTTATCTTAACTTTTTTTTTGCAGTTATATGACTGTTTTTCGTCTGTGACTTTATTGCCATGCATGAAATAGCTCATTGTCGTTTCACATGTATAGCAACCTAGAGATCAGAAGAAAAATCTCCATCTGCTTGGAATATTATTTAATTCCTTGTACATCGTAAACACTCAAATATGTGAATTCGTTCTCGCTATCCGTTCAGCGGTTTACTAGATTCAGTTCTCAGTCTACACAGAAGAATAAGATCCACATGAGTTGTCTGATAAGACGCGTTTGAAGTGATTGAAAAGCTTGAGGTGTATTTGAAATGTAAATGACTCCACATCTGTGAGCTCTTTGGAGAGAGGCAATAGATCAGCGCTGTATAGTCAGGAACTTTACGGCTGACAAATGAATTTGGGCCTTGGTGGAGGGAGAAAGCAGCAGTGGGGGTCTTCCATTTGTTCTTCGTGGCTTCTGAGTTTGCACAACTTCTTTTTGGGCTAACTTCTTGCCGCACTGTGATTTGCCACTTGTGTCCCTGCGGCAGATTCATGTGGCGTTGGTGCTGTTGAATAAGAAGCCTGTAGAGAAAATAAATTGCTGGGGATTTTTTTTTTAATGACAGTGAAAGAGAATAGATCGCGCTACCATATTAAATCCAGGTGTTTGCGCGCAAAGAACATATTGGAACTAGTTGATGACTTCTTTTTTTTGTTTGTTAGAAAATCTCAGACCAGACGATTATTTTTGGGCATATTTGTATTCGTTTGTTGCTCACAGGTTAACACACACGATCTTTTAAAAACTTAATCTTAAAGATCATGTTCATGTTGCTAAGGACACAGCACTTAAATGCAACCAAAGCAGCTTTTAATAGTCTAAATAGGTTTTTTATTTTTTGAATTTAATTAAACTTCTCTCTCTCTTCTTTTTCCTTTAAAAAAATTATGTTTTACGGAGCGGGATTGTATATTTTCCACTCCCTATCCGAGCGACAGTCAAAGCTGCGAAGTACCATCGCTGCTGGTGTTTTGAAATGACGCATCAATGATTTTATAGAAATTCCTTTTTGTTTTGTTTTTCGTGGTTAGAAATCTCCAAACATGGGAGACAGGAAAATTGAGAATTTGTTTTTTGTATCCGCCAGATGAAATGCCAAGGTTTACACAGAGACAGCTCCTAATAATTGGTAGCCTTAAAAGCTTTTATAACATATGTTTGATTTAGCCTGCGTATGAATAGCTAGTCTTTTTTCCTCCGGATTTTCAAGAATAAAAGAGCCGCAGTTCACAGAGGTCGTCCCTTGTCTCGTCATATGCTTTTCATCCTGTTTTTAGCAGCGTTTTGAAGTCACTAAATGGCTCTGGATGTGTGCAATAGACTTGTTATGGTGAGTTATAGCAGATATATTGTATAGACTTGCCATCAACATGGATTTTTTTACTAAACTTTCACACAATATGAATGGATTTGAATAACTAGAAATGTTAATTTTTGTCTGAGTGAAGTCACTTGGGGTGTTATATGAGTGTTACATTGAGAAAGTTTTTGTCATCCAAATTAAGTGCTTTAAATGTAAGTGTTTCTTTTGTTACAAGAAATCTTGTTCTCTTCCTTTTTTTTTTTTTTCTCACACCCTGTGTGGGAAAGAACCACAAGGACCTTTGACCTGTGGTGTCATAGCAACCTCTTTTATCCTGTTATAAAAATATGATTTTAGCTTCTCATTGTATTTTTTAATATGGCTAATTTTTACATGTCACATACGCAGCTCAAGTGCGTTTAAGAATCCTCCAGATAAGAGACGGTTTGGGTCTCTGACTCTGTCAGAGCTGTTTGACATCACTTGTTAGGCTAATTATGTGGCGTGTAATATTTTAGTGGTTAGCGTACATCTGGTAAAGTTTGCTGACTGAAAACTCTCGTATTCCCAGTAGAGTGGTAGGTTGCACTGCAAACGAAGAAATAGACATCGAAGTTCCCCTAAATCTTCAATCTTACTCATTGACAAAAACTTACTTTTTTTACCGAGAATATAAAAAGTGATGTGTGACGATAAACCTTTTATTGGTCGGTTGTGTTGACATTTTGGCTACATGTGGTTTTTCAAAACTAGTGGTTCCTGCTGGGTTAGCTTTTCATATGAACCGACTTTCCTGAACTTTTATACTAAAATTAGAGCATCAGTAAGTACTTGTTTGATTAAAAACACTCGCTTGTTAGCCTAGCTTTATCCCGCCGCAAGCCTCTGTGCTCGGCTTCGTATCAGAAAAGTTTTTGGTTTAGATCTTCCAGCAGTGCCCACTTCCTCTCCTCCCCATTCCGACGAGCTGAGTTTAGTGCGTCCGCCGATCCTCCTGTCCGCCGGCCCCTCTGGAACGTTGATGAGTCAGTTTAGCCGTCTTTTTCTTTCTCTCTTTTCCTTTCTATCGCGGTGTGTGTTCTTTTACCTCGCAAACAGGTTTTCGCTTTGCTTTTTTTCCTCTCCATCTCATGGTGGCTGCATGTTCTCCATCTGTGTGGTCTGGAGGCTGGTGCAGTTGACTATTGCTAACCTGACACAGGTTGGACAGAATGAGTCGAGAGAAAAGGTTTGTGGGGGGGGAGGGGTTACGGTGGTGGAGAGGGGGGGGAGTTTTCCTTGAGAATGTTTGTTTTCCTGTTTCCAATTTGGTCGGCCAGAGGGCCCGTACTGTCAGAGCTCCCATTCATGAAACCTGCTGTCAGACTGCCTGAGTACATGACACAGGATTTCTCTCAGCTCTTTTTGCGTGCGTTGCGGTGTCCGTGTTGAGCTTTTTCCAAAATTCCAAGTCTTTTGGTAGATCATGCTAGTTAGTTTGTGCAGTTTATTATGTGATTGTTAATGTGTGGTGATTCTGACTTTCCCTCTTAATAATGACTCAATAAGTACTGTTTACACTGAGCACTTCCTTATTGCTAAACATGTGCGTTTTTGTTTCGTTACAGTGATCGAGAAGAACGGCATGGTGTGTTCACCCCTCGCACCCAGGATCATCTGCACCTGTGAGGTCTTCTGAGAAAAGGAAGTACGGGACGGCGCATTTCACAAGCAACGCACGTAGAGCGAGTAAACTTTGTGAACACTGCTGGGAAAAAAATGGAATGATTCCCAGGCCAGAATGGATGTGGAATAAAGGATACCTCGAAGGGCTCCTCAGGGAAGGGTCTTTGGATACTCTGCCAGCTTTGATATCTGCCTCCCTGTTGGATTTGAGTGTGATAATGCTATAACCCAATGCTTAACAGAGGTACGTATACGTGCGCTTGTGTGTTACAACAACGCAGGGATTTCTGGCAGTGTGTGGCATTGTGGTTTTCGATGCAATTCAAGTTGCATGTCTTCTAAACGAATAGGTAGGATTAACAGAGAAGGACGTGATTCTTGTCGTCACGTTTTTGATGGTGTTGTGTTAGCACGATGTAGCTTTAAAACTTTATTTATGGTAACTTTTAACCCAGTCTTCCTGTAGTTCAGGGCAGTATTGTAGACCGCTAGATAGCTCAAGCTGTTAAAGTGCTTTGATCTTCTGTAAGGCCATCATCCCCTGCTTTGGCGTTTATTACGTGGAACAGTAGAATTTACTGACTTTCTTTTCCCTGAGTTTTTTTGACTATCTGTGGGTTTTCTCCAGGGTAATAAGATAGGCCACACAAGCAGTATTTTTAAGTCTGTGGGGGCTTTCTGTGAGCTGTACATTTGTGGACCAGGTGATACTGTGGTCTGGTATTCTTCTCTGCCACTGTGTTTGTGAAAAGCTGGACTCGACAGACTTCCTCCCAGGAGATATTTCTGCATCGCTCATAAAAAAACTAAACAAAACAAAAAAAAAAATGCATAGTAGCACATAGATAAAATGAAGTATGTTTTTGTAGTTTAGTCTTATAAATGGTGATTGATTGTCCAACATTTTTCTTTTCTTTTTTTTTTGATGTTTGGCATTTTTTTGCATTAATTGTATTTCTGTATATTAAAGTTTTTACAATGCTTGTTTAAGTTATAAATCATTATAACAGCATTAAGAGTTGTTAGGAAATACCGTTAGCACTCCTTTTCGGCTGAGATTTTAATTTTAAAAGCGGTTTGCCTATTTGCTCTGTACCGCACATGATTTTAAGTCTCAAGCTAATGAAGGGTAGAAATGCAATAATCTGAACTTCTGAGAGCGCCCGCATTCTTTGCGGTCTGGGTTGCGAGCAGTAGTCGTTCTTAAATGAGGTAATCTGAGAGTGTCACAGTGGACTGTTTTCTCCTGTGCCGAAATGTATAATAAACGACCTGTAATGGCCAGTGATTAGGGGATCCTGCTTTTGTGAACGTTGCCACAGTGGAGGTTTCTCTCGTGTGCCCTGCCGTTTCAGCAGATTTGCGTAATGTTAAACATATGCCATCTTCTCCAGTCTGGATTTCAGGGGAAAACCTGCTTGTGTGTGAACAAACAACCACACTGGGATGGTTGAAATTTGCTTGTGCTTGATTTTATTTTATTTTTTTACATTTTCTTTTGGCTGGTGTATGCGTAGTTGCGGGGGTGATTTTAAATGGTGAGATTAACCCCATGGATCCCTCACCCAGAACTCTGTCTCAGGCTTGTAGGCCAAGGGTCAGCTGAGATCCCTGAGTGCTAATACAGGGGTCCAGGGGCCCCTGATGGGGCTTACTGGGTTGTAATGCGTTTGTTCATCTTTTACTTTTCTGTTTTTCTAACAGATTGAATTTTGATGTCTTTAGTAAATATTTTTTAAATATTACATTTTTAATTTTTCAATATAAAGATGATTTTGCCAAAAAAAAATCTGCCTTATGTTTTTACTATTTATTAATTTGAATCATGAAAAAATTATTGGAAGGCTGTTATATTAATATTTACTTAGATTTTGTGTTAATTTTGTCTTCTCCTTTCAAATGTGACTTGATGTGTTTCTATGACATGGTTGCAGTTTTACAAGACACTGTATTTAGAAACACCTAATTTAATTTTAATTGTGTGGATTTGCTTTAAAACCATGCTTGCTACCCAGACTAAACCCATAAATGCGAAGTTATTTACACTAACTGATGATTCTTTACCATGATTTACTGATATCACACATTGAGCAGCATGTGGTGTATTTGCACTTAAGTAGCTTATATTTCCAAAATGAGGACTTTATGATCATCTCAGCCCACTTTTAATTACATCTAAGCTACAGTATAGGCTTTACTTATGCCCATATCCTTATAGGTTCAGCTATTATGCGCTGAAACATCTTTGCCTCGCATGCCCGTTTTTGGGTATAAACATGGATTTATGCCGTGAGTTAAAGCTTATGCTTATTACTTGTACCTTGCTTTGTATAATTTGGTTGAGTTATGGTGGGGAAATCTGAGTGGTCTGCATAGTTCTCCAGTAGGTGCCTGCTTGATGTATGGCGTGCCAGTGTACCGAGGGAGGCAGACGGCCAAATGTTTTCATAATGTTCATTTAAAAGTCTGATCATTCGTTTCTTGGTTTTGCAGCGCATATAGAAATGTTTGACGCAGCAATACCTTAATCATCAGCTGTATAGTACTCCACAACCAGTTGGTTACTGTTGACAAATATAACGGCTTTAAGAAAAAGGCTTTTTATTTGGAGGTAAAAGAGCATTTAGGAAGTTGCTGTAATACATTTTAAAGTTTTTTTTCCAGACGTGGAATTAGCATGCGAGCATGAACTGGTTGCCACTGCAGTGGAAATTCCACATCTCTATGAGTTTCAGGCCTGCTAGATAAACAGTAGAGCCTTCACGGACTGAGAGGTGTCAGTCGTGAACGCGCCTAATGAGACTCACTTCTTTGACTCCAATTTTTGCCTGTAAGAATACAGTAAGCCGGGTTTTTACAGACTTTCGAGATAGTTGCAAAATGGCGGTAATGAGAGACAACCGATCAGCGAACCTGCTGGCAAACGGCGAGGAATGGGCCGTATCCTCCTGCCAATTAGCCCAATATTCTCTACTCGTATGGCACCTCCTTGCAATAACCCTGAACCAGCACCAAACTAATCTAATTAGATCGAGAACACAAAAATGATCCCGGAACACTGGCAGAACGCACAATAAGGGAGCAATTTATTCTCACATGGTGTTAAAAAAGGAGGGAATGGTTGAGTGCAGACCTGTTGTTTTTAGCGGATTGTTTCCGCGAGGCCTGCTCCATATGGTGTCAGAGAGGGGGAAAAAGCCCCGGAGAAGGGGGTAAAGAACAAGGGGGCAGAGAGCTTCAGCGAAGCTGCAAAAACAAAACTTCTCCAGTCAACCCTCTCTAAATTAAAGGGTAATGCTGAGCACACCGCACACTCAGGAGTTGTTTGTTTAAAAAGCCAAACTGCATTAATCAACGTCTTCATCTTCATCGCTAACAGCATGATTAATCTGCTGTTTTTCCCTCCCTGCCATTCTTCTACTTTTTTTTTTCTTTCTTTCTTTTTTTAAAGTAATTGCCAATCCAATGAGCAGCTTTGACAGAGTGCTCCTGACCACATTGTTCACACATTGAGTGATGCCTGCACAGCGTCAGTGCACAGCAATATTATGCTTTTGGTTCAAAGCCCAGGTTCAGTTGAGTAGTGTAATGCAGATCGTATTACTTGTTTCAGATACAATAATGCAGCTACTTTAACCTGCAATAACTCTCTGCAACATTTGCAATCTTCTCCCCTTAGACCCTCTCAGATACACCCTGTTGGCCAGCTTTAACTTAGTTGAATAGCGCCTAGAGGCCATTGACAGGAGCCTCATGTATCCTAGCCGTGTCTTTGGCAAACACAAACAGTAGCCTTCTAAAGATCTCTCCATTTGTTTAGAGGAAGTCCCAGAGGCTTGTTACACTCCCCAACCCCCTTCTCTTGTGGCTATCAGATGTTTATCCTCTACAAGGAGGGCAATTTACAAATGTAAGTGTTGTCACAACACAGGAGGAGACAAAAGGCGTCACGTCAGGCAAGGATGCACCTCAGTGTTAGAGCGCCATTATTTTGCAGATTAGAAGGGTTCAGGTGAATTTGGGAGCTTCTCTTAGTTTCAAGTTGTTGGGAGGACTGAGGCCGTCCAGAGTGGCTACTGCTACTGCTACTGTTTGCAGTGATTTGGCTCACTCCGTTCAGACAAGTTCAGGTCTCTCACATGTCCAGACTCTGTACTTGACATAGCTTTAAATGTTGCATAATTAAACTTCAAATTATGCTGTTGACATTTTCTATTAGGGTTTTGGTAAAACAATTTTTATGGTGTGTGTGTTTTTTTTTTCTAGTAGTGTTTGATAACTTTTTAATCTTTTAAGCAGATTTCATTTTCAATTTCAAGCTTTATGCATTACATTTTCCACCGCACATGAACAATGTCAAAGGGTATGTGATCGGCTGTTAACAGTGTGGCATCACAGTATGTTTTTTTTTACATTGAACTAAAAGGGAAAATTAAAATGATGCCATCATTTACTCTTTCTTGTGCCATTCTTTTATTCTTTGGAACACAAAAGAAGATATTTTGATTAAAAGCCCAAGTGTTTTGTTGCCAGTATTTTTAAAAATGTCTTCATTTGTGTTGAAAAGAAAAAGTTAAGCAAAGTTAATTATTAGAATTTTCGGCTGTATTATACCTTTATACTATTATACCAGTCCTTTTCACATAGCTGTCTGTCATTGTCCATGTCAGTTTCAGTCTAAACACATTTAACGCTACAGGACTTAAATCGCAGGTCAGGTCTAGATATGTAACCTCTCACTCATCTATCAGTGACACATCAGAGCTTCTTTCAGATTGCGTCTTTGCAAACATCAATCGTCACTCACATGAATGAAAAATGATTTTGCCTCAGATTTGTTGCCAAACTCTATTAACTAAAAGTTAGAGGAATGAATGCAAAGAAGTTTAGTAAAAAAAAAAAATTAAGATTACTTTTGGAAAATATGGTTTAAAATATTGGAAATCATTTATGAAGACTTTGCAGCAGTTCATCTCATGTGCCCTGTTATATTGTAGTCATATGACCAGCAGCTGAATACTACTCATTTGGTAAACCATCCCATTATTGCATGCTTTTGCTCGTGGACAGACCTTAAAAAGCAATCTATGGTTAATGGGCGCAAAAAAGTAATCACAAGATTTTTTGCATTTCTTTTAGGCATAGCAAACCAGACGCTAGCTCTATGGTCAGACTTCGGCCCCAGATAGGCATCAGACTGGAGGACAGGAAGACATGAGTGGGTCCACTCTGTTAAACACAACACTAGTGTGTCCTCCAAGCTCCCTCTCCCCGTCTCCCAGACTGAACTCTGTTGGCTGCACTTTGTCTTTGTCAGAAGAAGATATAGAATTAGTAGCTTACCAGGCATCTCTCCCCTCCCCATCACTAACCCGCACCATCTCATAACTCTTCTGGCAGGCCTAAGGAGCTGGTTCCTCATCTGTGGAGGCCGCCACTCTCAACACCTATTATGGTCAATGGGCCTGGGTCCCTGTCAGGGCCTGCTGCCTTTTTGATTCACCACTTGCCTCGGATTCCTCCCCAGGTCGCCTTCTTTTTTCACCATGTCTTCGACTTCCAGATAGGAGATAAAATATCCATAAACAGCACTTGAAAGAGAATGTAAATGTTTATAGGCTTCCTGCAAGACTTATCTGATATTGTTCTTATTTATACGTCGGGGCCAGTTGACTTGGAGGCAGTCAGGACGGCCGAACTGGAGCCAAGCAGCTTTAAGTGCTCCTTCGGCTCGGCTTTGCCAATTGCGGCATGGGGGGGGAGAAGATTTAAGCGGACAGTTGGACGGTGGAGGACCGAGTCAGTGACACCAGGCTGGAAAGAATGTGATAACAATACATCTATGATTCGCTTCAGCACATCCAGCTACCTAAATTTCAATCCAATGTAGGGCATTTTTTGGGCAGTCATTTCTTGTTCTTCACCCACATATATGAGTCAGACAGGTCTTTCTCACCTATTTGGCAGTTTTGAATGATATCTTGAGGTAGCTGGCAACAGCCTTATTTCAGGCCCACTTTTTGCTCACATTTCTTCTTATTTACCAACAGTAAAACAAAATCTTAGATCTATTTCAAATGATTACCTCTTTACCTCATTCGGAAACCCTGACTTCTCTAAATTCGCACTCCATGACCAAATCTGACACCCTACATTACCACTTTTCAGGCACTAAACGGCGCTCAGATTTCCCATGCAGTATAGCTATGCCATAAATCTGCGTGCTACGACCTGCATGCTATAGCTAACCGGGGCGATGACTCTATAGGAAGCGGTTGAGCGGAGAGCCAGGCACTTGTGTAGGCGTCGGGATTGGATTTGTCAATTGTGCTGATATGTCGAGGGTGATCCGAGCCCCAAGCGCTCCACTTAAGGTAGAGAATTATTGTACAGAGGCTAAAATGTAAAAGCTCTCTAACAAACAGTCATACTCTTGCGTGCAGTCACATGCACTTGCATGTACTGGCTTTACAGTCATTATATTGAGAGGAAATGTGTAATATTTGCTCTTATCCGGGTACACAATTGCAGTGAGACCAATTATGGCACTCAAGCACAGTGGAAACTACACATATGCGCATACAGGCATTATCTGACCTTTTCTCTGACAAAGACATTGCTACAAAGGAAAGCAACATTTCACCTTTTCAAACAAAGCAAGGTTTCATGTGGGAAACGGGCCCGTAAGGTTGAAATTATATTAAAATATCAGCATTATTGCAATTTTTATGATGCATGAAGAAATTAAATATAGCCTTCTTTAGCACATAGCCTCCAAGTAGTCACATCAAACATCAAAATATATAAAAATCTGTGTATATATTTAATTAAAAAAAAGAGTTATACAATAAATATTGTTTATTGGGGTCATTTTAATTTAGTGCTAATTTTGTGTGCATGTTCTAACTTTCATTTAAAGGGACTAGAGCAATTTTTGACATTTATTATTATTTATATTTTTTGATTTTTCTCTCTACAAATAGCTATATGACTTTGAAGCACATCTTAAAATTTATTTGTTTCGATCACAGTGTGTGCCTGTGGTTTTGTTGAATAAAAATGTACCCACCTTCAGTGAGCATGTTAGCTATTATGCACTTTTGTAAACCAATCAAATCTTTGCGTTTGCTTTTTAATGCAATTTCCCAACAATTTGCATAAAACTATGTGGACGGAAACTCGGCTGCTTTGTGTTCTGTAACAAATCATGTACTGTAATATCTAGAGAGATTAAAACAGTCTATTTTTAGCTATTTTAGTCAGCACTTTTGACATCACTATCTCACAGTATTATTACTATTTATCACATCACAGTCGATCAAGCGTTCAAATCCCGCTGAAGTGTTCCTGTCTCGAGCAGGCCATGTTCACCGAGCCTAATGATATGTGGCCTACTTCTCATGGTAAAAAGGCAGTGTGACAGACAGTTTGTGTTATAGATAGCGGTGACTTCAGACCTCTGCGTGTCTAAGGTATCATCTCCGTCCTCAGTTTACTTCAGCGTCTTGTTTGGGGTGCCCTTTCTGCTAATAGTACGAATAGCTCAAGACCAAGTCGAGAGCAAATGAGGTAGCATATTTGTCTGCCTTCAGGTCATCTTGGTCTGGCTTTTGATTCCTTTTTATGAGAAGTTCCGGTACTTTTTCAGTTCCAACGAGTAAATATTAGTGCATTGCCGCACAGACATTTGTTCTGCTTCACAGAGCGTAGAAAGACGCAGAGTTCCCATGATGAGAGAGACAGGCAGGTACGTCTTTGCATAAGGATCACAGATGGTATCAGAGGGTGTGGTTGTTTCTATCAAACAGCTCTGATGACTAATCAGTCCCAAGGCTATATGGCATTTGAAAGAAGAATTATTGTGCTAAGCAAATAGAGGAATCTTGTACAACCAGTGTGGTTAAACTGCTTC
Source organism: Enteromius viviparus (assembly GCA_032353835.1). NCBI lineage: Eukaryota > Metazoa > Chordata > Actinopteri > Cypriniformes > Cyprinidae > Enteromius > Enteromius viviparus. The sequence continues at coordinate 4,117,853 of JAUCNO010000353.1, forward strand.
CCTTTACATAGAAAATACCATACAGCGCAAATGACTTGATGCTCTTGTAGGCTGGTCCTTTTTTTAGTCTTGGCAATGGTGAAAAAGCTGAAATGTATTTATTTAGGCAGTTCGTAGTGTCCCAGGTAACCTAGTTTGTGTGCAAGGGTGGAGATACAAACAAATAGCAACTAACAAAGAATATTGTCTGTGTGAAGAAGGCTTATTTGAACTATCTGTGACCTACACGCATTTAAATGCCCTGTCTGTACCTTGTTGCTAAGCTTTAGCAGCTTCTGTAATGTTCAACAAGACAAATCTCAAGGTTAAAGCCCTTATTTGTATGTTAAGCGAGTCTTTCCACACATGATTATGCGCAAATATTTTGTCGCAGATGCCAGGTGACATACCTGACTTTCTAAAAAGGGTGCTTAACTGTGGCTAATCACATCTGATCACGTTTGGAATCTCTCCAGAGAGGCAGCAAAGAGACTCTAATATAACAGGCCTCTCTGTCGCCAGGATCTGCCTCTGGTTGTGGTTCTCTGAGCAATGTGATAAAGGTAATGGGTTGGGGTTTTTTTCTTCTACAGTGGCTAGAAAAGATTTCCTCAGCAAGTGACATTTTGTAAATGATGTGGCAGATGCCAACCTTTGGCCTTTCATATTCAGCCAAAGCAGTGTCATATTCTTAAAGGGATGTTCCAGGTTCAGTACAAGGTTACTTGTTTGTTAATAAATAAATAAAATATACAACATCTGTTTGAAATAGAACTAATAAATGTATAATATAATGAATTGTGGTTACACAAATGGAATTCAAAAACATAATGCCTTTGCATGTATCTCATGAAAGATTTTACATGATTGTGATGAAGGCACAAATAATGATTAACGTTTTCACAGAAATGTGAATTAAATTAAAATTAATTATTTCTGTCATAGTAGTTTCATGCATTAAGTTGTGGCATGTTTTTAAACTTAAATCTGAATTATTTTCTGTAGACACAGCTTAACTTGACTTGAACCCAGAACATTCCTTTAACTTTGACTCAAACGAAGACCCCACGCTTTGAAGTTTATTTTCAGACTTGCTTGCAAGATATTGCTTTAAGATTTCCGTGTGATACAACACGTATACTCTCAGTCTTGTTTTTTATTTAGTCAAAGAGTTCCTCTGCATTTTCTGTTTGTTTTGTGGAAAGTCAGGTAGTCGGTTTAAAATGGCTAGAGTCCTATAATGAGATTGTGAGTGTCGCTTTAGAGAAGCCTGAGGTATGTCGCAACGTTTTGTGCTTTTAACTCAGAGGGGAAATGCGTCTCAGGCTGTGGTTTACTGTTGGTTTCACACTGTAGCTGCAACGGCTTGCATTGAATAGTAAAAAATATCATTGCAGCACAGGGGGGGTATCAACTTTATTTAAAACTTTCTACCTGTTCTAACTTTCAGTTTTGTTAGACTCGATGTTCAATCATCTCAACTCCTCTGAAATCTATGGATATCTATCTTATCTCAAGGTGCATCTCAGAGTGACTCCACGCTGGTGGGCTGCAATCAGCTGTTTCCTCCTGGGTAGGACACTGGGGAGATGTCAGCTCATAAAAACCTCATAACCATTTCAATCATCAAGGTGCAGACAAGGAAATTAAAGCTATTGTTCTGCCTGCAGGGCCGTTTTAACTGTCTGCTAGTCCTTCATGGGAAAGTTAGAAAACATCACAGAGCAGGAGCTGATTCTGCTACTCCATAAACAGAGGAGTGTGAAAAGAGAAGAGCGGCCCAGAGCAAGCAGAGCAGGGGGAAATCTGAGGAACCCGAGCAGAAGTGATTTCTCATCAGTGCCTCGGGAAGCACATTGTGCAATGAACAATCACGTCTGACTTTTCCTGTTGCTTAATAAATCTATATTTTTAGATGGGTACTACAGCACTGCTAGAAGTGTCACACACGTGGTGTGACTTGCTTTCTGAACTGCAGAATTGAGTTTTGAGCATGTTTTGACTCTTAATTAGTGGTGCTGATTTTATGATGACACTTATTCCTTTTTGATCGCTGAGTTGACTTGCCACTTTTTAAGATTATTCAGTGATTTGGAAATTTCCCAAATTGCATTCCATAATCAAAATACAAAAAAAGAGATTATATTTTACATATAAATAAAATGAATATATATATTTTTTATATATTCTTTATTTTAAAGTGTCTGTTTTTTTATTACTTTGTCTTGAAAAAACAGCAAGTAATATTTCTCATTTTCAAAACATATTTTTTTATCTTCATAATCTTTAATCAAAATGCTTTAGCTTGCTCTTCATCTGAAACAAATGTCCTTTTCTGCTGATGTCTCTTGAGTCATGTTAGGCAAGAGCAGAAAACTTATTTAGGCAATGTTTTCGCATATCCTCATTTAATCTGGGTAATTTCTGGTATACAATGCTCACTGTTCTCCATCCACGCTGTTCCTAATGCATAAGTCCTGCCCTACTTTTTTTTCACATTTAATGTCCTGTTTCGCTCGGACATGTCACATTCTGGAAATCAAGCATGTTGCGACCGGCAGTTCACGTGAACTTGAAAAAAAGCAGCCATTTCTCAGGTCCTTTAAGTTCCATGAGGTCTTTCTTCCCATCTGTCTCTCCTTCCTTTCTCTCTCCCTTTTCACATGCACGCGTACACGCACACTCTCACACACGGTGGCGTTGGCGGAAGCCTGTTATCTGCAGTTCTCTCTAGAGCGCGTGATCCCTGCCCCTCTCTGGCAGCTCGGGGCCTGTGATCACAGGAAGCTTAAGGGAAGCAGTTGTTCTCTGTTGTCTCCGGTTCTAGCGTGCGCTGATTGAGTGCACAGAGGCCAGGTCATTCAGACAGGGGCCTCCGCTCCTCCCCCTCCCTGATGCCTGACTGGAAGGCCGATTGGGGAGACATTTGGGCAAGACTTGGTAGAAAGTTCTTTTTTTCAGTTCTGGTATAATGACTCTCCGGCCAGAAGGTTCTGGGTCTTGCAAATTAAGCAGGTAGTTGTGAACAAGGCGTCTGTGTGCTGGAAGGTCACGTGCTAATTTGAAAATTGAGTCTGATCACAGCTTTTTCTTGGAAATTCAAAGGTTTCTGGTTAGAGGTTGACCAGTATTAGCTAATATGCAAACTAATTGACAATATTCTGAAATTTGTAACCATGTTTAGCAATGTTCTGTAAAAATTCTTCATTAATAGTAAAGATTTATTCATTTAATTATTTGTTAGTGCCGCACTTTCTTAAAAATAGCCATAATGACTTCGAAATGACCTTTGAAAATATTTTGTAATTATTAAAATAAAATGTGGTTAATCACTACTGACACTTTTTATATTCATATATATTGAATTATGCACAAAAAAAAGGTAAAGAGGAAAAGGAATAGAAATAAACCTTTTGGCATAATTTTGGCGTGACGTTTTGAATATTATTTGTCCATGTTCAAACGCATGAATGTTATACTGTTCTGATGTGATATATATACTCACAGAGGCTGCATTTATTTAATAAAAAAATACTCTAATAACAGTAATTTTTAGAAATTGTTATTAGAATTTAAAGTAAATGATTTCTGTTTTGCTATTCTACTGTTAAATTGTGATTTATTCTTGTAAAGACACAGCTGGATTTTGCCATTGCTTCAGTGTCACATGATCCTTTAGAAATCATTATAATATGCTGATTTAGTGCTCGAGCCATGGGGGAAACCATCTCTTAAGGATGCTTTGAAAAAGGAACAGAATATATTTGAAATATAAATCTTTTGTATTGTTTTAATAATAAATGTCTTTATTTTCCCTTTTTAGTAATTTTTGTGTATTCTTGCTGAATAAAAGAAAAATCAAAAATCAGATAGATTAGTGTTTGTAAATGAAACTTTGTAGCAGTTTTCTCTATAGCCTATTCAAATTCTGTGAAACCCGTGATGAAATAATATGATGAAATATTGGAATATCTGTCAAGTGTGTTTTGGTCGAGTGCAACAGGTCCGCATGTTCTTCAGTTTGACTTTAGTTCAGTTGATTAAGAGAAGAAGTGGAGGGTGGGGTGCTGGGTTAAAACCTTGCCAACATTGCCAAAGGCAACAGTTTTTGGTGTTGTTTCTTTGATGTGAATGAGTTCTCATGAATAAACATGAAGGGGGGTTGTATTGTGTACCGTTGACATGCCACGTAAAAAAGGGAAAAAAAAGTCACAGAGAGGCAGTTAGTCACGGGCCCTTCTTATTGAGCACGTCACCCTTTCACAAGCTGCCTCATGGAAGGAAAACAGGGGGTGAAGAGAATTATGGGAAAAGCTCTTTATTTTTGACATGCCAACCCCTCCTCTCTCCTTACTCCACAAACACACACTCTCTCTTTCTGACTTTTCTCTGTCAGTTTTGTACTTTCTCCCTCTCATATGCTGAAATGACACATCGCTTAAGGTGAGGGGACTTCCTGTCTCAGATTTGTATATGAGTTGTATGTTTCCAGGCTGGATGATTCCACCACAAACACGTAGGAAAGAAATCATCCCCTGCTGGTCTGTGAACTTTTAAATCTTCTGTTTAACACACAACAGTAATTTTGGATGAAGGTAAAGATGTAATGAGGAACAGCAAACTATAAATGAAAGCTGACGAGGTACAATTTTCTACCTGAAATGCACTTTTATGTAATGATTTTCAAACCTGTTTTTGTAACGCCAGAATCATAAAAACTGGCTGTCTCCTCAGGTTTTAATGAGGAACACCATAGTCTTCTCTTCAAGTGCTCTTTGCTATTATTTTTTCCTTTTGCATGCTGATATTTCAAAGTGAGTGGAATATTGGGCGTAGCACAGTTCGGCGTTCCCGGACATCTGTATGGAGACAGATTTTGGCAGTCCACGCCTCCTTCAAAGGCCTTAGTGTTGCACTGGCAGTATTCGTTTTTTTTATCTTCTTCCTCTCGCACTTTGAGGATGGGAGGAGATTAGTATGCCGTTCCATACACGCGTGCACACACACACACACACACACCCTCTCTGAAGAAAGCACTGTGTTCTGGCAGGCCTGTTGATTTATTTCAGTCTCTAAAGATGTCTCTTCACTTCTTGTTTACATTAAAGGTTGAATCCCTTGTGAGAGGCTGCCTACGTTCCACACTTTCTCGTTTGATATTCAGCTCTTTCTTGTAGAATATGTATCCTGATTTTTGGCTTTTTGTTGATGACTAGATGCTTCTTAAGAGAAACTGAAAAGATGAGATCATTGAAAAGAGATTATGGTTGCCATGGTAATAACTTTTCTTCATTTGTGTATGACACAGAAACGTGATGTTTAAACCATTGGACAGCAATGTTAGCAACATTGGACTTGAAGTTAACTGGGAGTGCAGCATATGGTGCCAAACCGGAAATGTGTGCTATTATACAGACGTTTCTTATAGAAAATACATAATTGTTTCATTGTGTTAAAGACCCATGTGAACTTTCAAAACCCTACAGGTTTAAGTCCATCTGTGTTAGCTCTGATGACATATAGTGTGCTGCTAAAAGCTGGCAAAATAGACTTTTACCACAATATTCATTTTAAAATGCACATAGTTTCTTCCTCCAAGATATCTGAAAAACAAATATTTTCGACTCATCCTGAGCTACAAAGATTTTTGTCCAATCAAATACTCTCCCCACCCCAATACACCTGCATATGCTCCTAGTCACGATTTATGTCTGTGACATAACTTAAGCCTGTTGGCTATTTGATTATTTAAAAAAAATATTTATTTCCTCTTGTCTTTCTAAAAACAAAATGTTATTCTTGTCTTTGGGTTTTTTTGCTTTGATTTTTGTTTAGATTTTTTTATTTGTTTTTGTTGCTTGTTTTGTTTTGGGCTCTTTCTTTTTTTGTTTGATTTAGATTTTTGTTAATTTATTTTTTTGTATATTGCTTTGCTTTTTCTTTCTTTCTTTTTGTCTCAAATATAAATATTTTTTATTTTAACATAATGCATATAAAGTGTTTTGGTATTCAGTAAGAGGCCAGAGGCATGTTGTCGTGATGTCGTGAAAAAGACAGAGCGGCCCTGCTGTCTCTAGCTGCCTGTTGCATCCTCAAAGTCACTTATTCGCAGCACGAGAGCTACTCTTTCTCTCAGTTTCTATGGAAATGCTTGCTTACATGATTGGCTGTTCCAGATTGCACAGGAGATTTTAATGTTTTGCAAACGGATCAACAATAGCGGATGCAAATAACGTAAATTCAATTTAATTAAAAAGTAAGGTTGATAGAATTTCTTCTAAAGCGTCAGGATTTCAGTGTAATTGTAAATTTGAATTTCTTTGCTCTTAAGTTCAAGGAAAGAAAATCCATTTTCAGATGTATGGCATAGAGAAACGTCCTGCATCTGAAGAAGAAAAATAGTGCACTTAAATGAAATTGACTCAGTGTCACAGCTTGGTAGTTATCTTGCTTTAGAGGCAATTATTTCTTTGCCATGTTTTAGCCCAGGGTCAAATTAATGTGACACACAGCCGCGTGGTTCATATGTAAAAGTGTGATTTGGGGGGTGGATATGGGTGATGTGGGATGGGGGGCCACTGACTCAGAGCCTAGTTCCTCCTCTTGACATTTCGCCTTAATGATAATTAATTGCACTCCTTCTATCTAGCATCTCACATATGTGTTTTCCATAGACCCTCCGCATGCTTGAAACTCTGCTCCACAGACAGTAATGTGATTTATTCCTAATGTTACAAACGAGATTAAACTCCTCTGCAAGATGGATCGGGGTCCTTCGAGTCTTTTCTCACCACAAAAGTCTGCGGTGGTGACATCATAAAGGATGGGAGGAATAATAAAGGAGACGGTACAAGGTGGGATTGTGGGATGGCTGGGGGAACACTTTTATGACGACTCGTTTCTTAGACGTGACCGCACACACATGGTATGCCTGATGGATCTGAGTCGTGGCTAATTGCCATGTGTGCTGCTGAATATACCTTTGTTAGAATGGAAAGCAGGGCCTGTTTCTTTTTACAGTTTTTCATGTCATTCTCCTTCTGAACCCCCAAAATCTTGCTTATTGGTAAATCCCAGAACATTCAAGTAAAATCAGATGGAAACACTTTTTTATTTGAGTTTGTTAAAGTTTAGCTCTGCCATTGCTGTGATCGTACCAGTTACTCATTTAGAAATGAATTCCTCCACACTGTCTTCCAGCCATGACAGAAAGCAATTAGAGCGTATAGTTTCTCTCTCTTTTTTTTCCCGTCTATTGCTTCAATTTATGATGCTGGTAAATAAAGGATGCAAAATGAGTCTCATCGTTTTAGATCTTGGGGAACTCAATATTCCGCCTGACTGATCAGCGTCGTGTGTGCCCGCGCAACTGCTTTAGTATTTATATGAGAGAGCGTCAGCATGCGTGTGTGTGTGTGTATAGGGTTTGTTATTTAAGACTTCGCTCAGATCCACCCCCGATGGATTGAAAGTACAGGCCTGAAATATGAGGGGCGGTTTGGGTAATGTATTTTTAATAAACTGTCTTTCTGGGTGGAGAGCTTGGAGTGACCCAGGCTTCAGCGCTCCATGGGGTCCTCCAGCTGTGTGTGTGAATCTTTGCTCCTATGAGATCCTCCTGGGATTGCGATGTAGAGAGGATTACATCTGAACTCATAGTGAAATATTGAGGGACACATGTCTGGGACCAAAATAAAGTAGCTATGGGCTGGCTTGAGTAATTGACGGTTTGTTCAATTTATTCAGGAATGGCTCGATCGGAAATGAAAAAGTCATTATTTACAAATTTTGTTCCACAACAGTATGAGCTTTTTTCTTTCTCAAAACACAAACAGAGACATCTTAAAGATTGTGCTGGTCGCTGTTCATAAGCAGAATCCATAAATGTATCATACTCCATAGAACGTTTTCATAATGCACAAGTTGCTTTCTTCTGACAGGTTCAAGTGGATGAAATAATATATATTTAAGTTGTATATTATTTAACGTGTTTGTTGATTATATTGACTATTAGCAGTCTGTCTGTGATGAAGTTGATGACAGTTTTAGTGGATGCAATGTAGTAAAGTGCATGTGCTTTTTATATGGCTACAAGTTACTTAAAAATGTATCATTAGATTAATTTGAGGCTTGCGGATTTTATCTAGATTTTCCTTTTTAGTAATGTTGAATTTAAACCAATACAGTTAGATTTGCTAAATTTAATACATGCAACACTTCAAACTGTGAATTCAATTCTTTGAATCAATTTAATGATATCTGTCAGCATGCAGTATAAATACTGTCAAAAGCTGGAAATTGTATATATTGACCTGTCCTATTTGACAATACAGAACATTGTTTATAGTTAAAGAAAGGGTGTGTGTGTGTGTGTGTGTTTTAAAGTAGTCTCATTAAGCAGTAACCTCTTGCTATGCAACACCTCGACAAACTGCAGATGCACTTAAGCAACTGTAATGAGCACACACAGTAAAGAAATGCACAAAGCACAAGCATATGTAGAAACTCCTGCCATCACCAAGGTCTAACTTCAACCACCTGGAGATTGTCTGGACTCCACAAATCTACTGCCTAGTGGGAACGACTTGGTGCTATAAGTTAAACCCTACCACTAAAAATCTCATCAACGCTGACCAGACTGGGCCGGATTGCTGAGGAAATCCCCTGTATTTGTTGTTGTATTTGAAACGAGATCTGTTAAATGAGTTTGACAATGAAGATGACATATTTGGAGTCACATTGCCTCTTCACAAATGAGGCTCTGTGTGTATGTGGCCGGCCCTTTTGATACTAGAGATGGGCCAACAGGAAGCCGGCCAGTGCTGAGTTTTTCACAGGGAGCTGCCTGTGCGATGTTAGTGGAGTTTGTGTGGATCCAGTGGCCTTCATAGCTTTAGTTTGCCACTCAGCGATCCGCTTTTCATCTGTAGTTCATTTTGGATCATTGAGATGTCATGAAACATCCATCAGATACGAATTGTTTTGAGTTGATTGTTAAGTGCCTGTAGTGTCTTTAAGTGCTTGCAGTTGCTGGAAGTTTAATAAATGGTTGAAGTGAGTGATGTGACATTTGTGTAATGTATAATGATATATTCATTATTAATACATATACTAATTACAATATATTATTTTAATTTTATATATTATAATTTTATGCATACATTTTTTGGGGGGTTATTGATTATTAAGAAGAGATTACATTGATGTATCTGATGCATTTAGTAATATATATTGCTATATATATGTGTAGTTGACAAATAAATATTGGATTGTGTCCTATGGTGTGACAGAGAAAATGTAAAAAGAAAGAAAATTACATCATGTATTTGTCACAGCATATGTGACCAAAAAAAAAACACAATCCTCTCTAATGCAATTTAATACACTTTCCTCATGTTATTTACAAATGTAAATTTCTTTCTTTTTACATTTTTCATGTCACACCATAGGACACAATCCAATATTTATTTGTCAACTACACATATATGTAAGGAATAATTGACGACGGGCCATTGAATTATTAGAAAAATAATGCACACCCG
>JAUCNO010000353.1:4137255-4148984 GCA_032353835.1 Enteromius viviparus
GTCACCGCAAGCTCGTGCAGCATCGCTATGACAACCAGGTACAACTTTTACACAGTGGAAAACCAAACAGAGCCGAGACGAGCTGGTACTATGTAGTGGAAAAGCGCCATAAATCATTATGTGATTCAGTCTGTTCAGTCATTCAATGCTTTTGTTCAAAAACATTTGATTCAACCAGTGTACTCAATATAGTTAATCACAGACAGAAAACTCTTCTGCACATATTTTAATATATTTTATTGAGGGAGTTTAGTTCTCTACAATTGCCTCAGCGGAACCCACTGTGGTTCATTTATTCCTATGTAAAGCAGCACTACATTAGCATTGCTTTTTGGCAGTATTGCTCATTCTTCACTACTCTTTACTGACGCAAACACCTGTATCTTCTGCAGCTAGCCATCTAGTGAAAAGAAATCTCTCTGTATTGTGTTTCCCATTTGTGTATTTATTATGTGACAAATACACCTTAAGTTCTTTTAACCATAGCACTCAATTTACTACGAAAGGTTCACAGGCCTGGAAGTGCGGGCAAATGCAAGCACAGCGTAAATGAGTCATTGCAAGGAGAAAGGGTTGCGATAAACAGTACGTCTACTTTGGGCAGGCCTGAAATGAAATTCATTAGGTCTGCCATCGTTTACATTTCCGCCCGCTGCCTCAAATTATATTTAGTGACAGCTGCTTTGATAAGCCGCACTGTATGTTTCTGGGACTCCAATGTATTGAATTTCCATCCGGATTTCTTTCTTAATTCGTTCCATTTTTTTCTCTGAAGCCTTTTCTTTTTCTCTTACTGCATCCCCTTTTGTAATGGTGTGGAGCCGGTCGTGTGGAGGAATTTACATAGATGTAGTTCCACCCCACCAGTGCAGATGAATGGGATGGGTGGGGCTGCTTCCTGCCGAGGAGAAAAAAATAGGCAAATTATGAATTTTCTCTTCTGCTTATCATCATTATCATAAGTCCATAATTACTGATGACATTTTACAAATGACTAGGCCCTCTAATCTTTCTCTACGGCCAAGAGGAGTCATTGAAGCTCTACCTGCCCTCCCCGCATGATCCTTTAGCTGTGAGAGTTTTACCGCAGGAAACCAGATCTTTTCTTTTTTTAATTTGTTGTCACTTTAGAGTGATCGCCACAAGATAGGGCGATAATCTCTAGACCAACCTGGCATACTTTGCATAAGCTACAAAATAGGGTCATTTTCTTTTTTTTCCTTTTCAACAAATGATCAGTGAAATTAGTTACTTAACCTTTAGAAAGTGCTGATCGTGCACCTCAGGAGGTCAGACTAAATATTATATGAGCTGCTTTTTTCTGTTCATTTTATTTGAGCTTTGTAGTTTTTACAACCTTTTTACCAAAATTTCTGGCCTAAATACAGAATGAAGCATTCAAATAAAATGATAGAGTGGAGAAGATCACAATCAACATTTTAGAAATTTGACATGTTTAAAACTAGTTATTTGTGCTAGGTTTATGTATACTTTTTAAATATATTTTTTTATGTTTAGTATTAATTCCTACAAAATGTTCCTACATGCTTCAAAATTGTTAGACCTCAAAATGCACCTTATTGTTCGAAGTCTTTAGATTCCTGTAACACTGCTGGTTTTTATGCCACAGGATTGTGGGTTAACAACTACAGAATCTGAGAGACAATGTTTACTGGATCTTAGTCTTTCTATTTCTTGCCAGCCAAATACATTTTGTAGATTATTTCTAGATGATATAATCAACAACACATGAGGTCTTTTCCTTCCATCTAATTTAACTGGGCTATGTTTTCTATGGCCAGTTGTTCCTAGCAGAATGGAAGCTTGGCAGGATTATGGGTAGGTTGCCCTTTCAGGAAGTCGGCCTCACTGACAGAAAGATGACCAAGGTTATTTTCCTTTGGTGATAATAAGTAATGGCTTATATAGATCAGTGAGCTCTAATCACAAATTCCTCCCTGCATCTCATTAGTCTAACATTCTTTTAGCTGTATCAGCGGCACTGGCACTTAGGCGATAATTTCCTCATCGGTCAGTGCTGAGTGGATCAGAGTTCTGGGCGAGATGCTATGGAATGACAATCCGCTGGCCAGAAAAAGGAAGGCAGAGAACAGGCTGTACCTAAATTCTTCACTGGAGTAAACTGAAGGAAAAGGATTATTTTTTTACCAAAACTTTTTTTAACTTTTTTTTTTACTCAAAGAAGCTGATTAGATTGTTAAACTTTTATAGCTGTATTTTTTCTTAGTTTTTTATTTGAAATAAGATCCCTCATTATCTTCTCTCAATATTTCTGTACTTTTTAACTCTATGCACTTGCAGTGTTTTGCACTTTCTGTCTTTGTAACATCCTCAAGTTTCCTTTTCTGGCCTCGCCGCCCTTTTAGAGGAAGGTGAGAGTTTGATTCAAGGATAATGCACTCTTCTTCACCTGCGCTGTGAAAATGTCACATGGCCTGCAACCCTGCACACATCAATCTTCGACAGCACCTCTGCTGCTTGTGCTCTGTTTGGTGTTTGTCGACACTGAATGTTTCAGTTTAGAGCTTGAATGCTCTGCTTACAAAGAAATTATTGAGACTTTTGTTCTCCTAATTGCTGTTCTCAGCAAGTTTTTGTTTATGTCAGTGTTTGTTTGTCATCGAACAAGTGTGTGTTTACTTTTTCATGTCCATTTGTGTTCGAGAGCCGTGCTAAAGCTGCTCAGACAGGAAGTGGAAAACCTTCCTCCGCATCTCGCAGACGAATTCTGTAACAGAGTGCCACATTTTATGAGCAAGGACTGGAGGGAAGAAAAAAAAGAGGGGAGGGAATGTGACTACCTGCTGCAGTCTACGGTCTGCGGGCAAGCAGAGAGCCGTGCATGACCTCACCGTCTGAGGGGGCGGAATACACTGAGCCGTTTCAACAGTCTTCCAGGACGCCCCTGTTTATTTTTGTCTATGGAATGATGGGAAATTTGACTGCTGCAGAAACAAACTGACACCCTTGTGCAGCCAGACCAGGCCAGTGTGCGTGTGTGTATTCGTCCTGTTTTTGGGGTTTGGCTGCACTGAGCAGGAGGTAGAATGGAAAGGATGGCGAGGCTGTGAGCAAAGTTTGCTGTTCCGTGGCCCATAATGGTCAGATTGTGTTTAAAGTTGAAGCAAGACATAATCGGCGGTAATTCACTCATGTGTCTGTCTGCAGTGATTACATCCTTCTCCACCATCCTAAATCAAGTCCTTTCAGTTACGGCCAGCTGCTCATAACATGTTTGCTCAGCGACTGTTCCATGCGCCATGTGAATTTCCATGCCGTTTTTTTCAATGAGCGATTAATTTATCGACGTTGAGTCTGAATGGCACTTGTGTCAAGTACACTGCACCTTCTGTTATGTTTGGTCGCACGCCTCGTTTAGTTTATATTCACACTGAACCTGTAAGGCGTACAGAGCATAGGCCGCAAAGAAAAGGCCTTTTGTTCTGAATTGATATCAGAACCTGATGTTTTTTGGAACTATCTTACTAATGAAAGCCTGGATTCAAACGTGGTTCTCTTTATGTTGCTATATGTGGTAGCAGGTTGGACTGTTTCATTGTTTTGTGTGCCCACCCTTCAAACGTTCCAGCCACAGCTGCAGCGAATCACCTTGTTAAATAGTGCCGGAAACCTGCCTCCTTACCACCCACGTCTGCTTTCATTCACCAAAACCTTTATAATGAGAATAAATGTCAGTGATAATAAAACATTGCCAGCCATACCCCCGCCTCCCCTATCTTTCCACGACGTTATTTACATTTGAACACAAGCAAAATATAAAACGAGAGGGTGTAACGCTAGCTGGGTTTGGAGACGCTATGCAAAACACGAGCGCACCCATAATGTCGTCGACAAGCATAATTTGTTCACTGACAGGATGGCGGTTAGAGTTATTTTTATTCTTTAATTGTGTAATGTGTTGTTTTTTAATGTGAATCAGTCATTAAAATCTACAGCCCCATGATGGATTTGTTTCCGATCTTTCTTTTTTATTTTGGTGTTATGCCCATCTTATAGCTGTAGATCTTGTTCAAATGTGCAGAAAGCTGAGGTGGGACGGGGGAAACAAATACTCAAATGTAAATATCCCTCAGTATTTTAACATCTGGTTTTGGGGTGGGTTGTTAGGTGATCTGTGTCTCATCCATCCAATAGTTTTTCATGGTGGGAACCCCACATACACCCTCTTTCCATCATGTGTCATCCTTTTCCACACTAAACGTAGCGGTAAACTGGTGCTTCTAATATACAACTACTACCATAGCTGCAACTTTCTTTGATTGGATTTTAGGTAAGCATAGATAAGACACCTGTAGGTTTGTAATTGTTTGAATCTCAGCTGGTTTTGTACAGATCTGGCCATTGCTCAATCACTGTGACTTATATTATAATCTTTTTTTTTATTTTATTAAAATTATTAAAAGTTTTTCATATTTATTTCTTTGTCATTTTATTTGTAGAATTCATTGCACTAAATTGACAGCACACATTCTATGTATGGCTTTTGTAAAAAAAAATCAAGTAATTTTTGAATTTTTTGCATTATAATATGTTGTTATTTTATTTATTTTTATTTTCATTTTAGTATTTAACTTTATTTCTATTTAGCTGTAATTGATTATTTTAGTACTTCGACATAAAAGTTGATTTAGCCTTATAACATAAGTTTTTAACTATTGAATTTTAATTAAGCTTTATTTAAATGAGTAAATACGAGGATTTTTATTTGCGTTAGTTAAAATAGCAGCAGTGTAAACCACAAGACTTTTTTTTTTGTCTGGTCTGAATTATTTAAAATTCTAGAGATTTAAAAATAAAATGGCGAAAATTAGAAAAATAATTCTTCTTTTATCCCGTATCGTGAACATTATCATTTATACCTTGAACTTACTCAAAATAAGAACAGGACTAAATTTGGATTGGCAGTACGTCACTACAGATCACTTCTGCATTTAATGAGGAAGCAATCGTATATGCGGCGTCATTCGTAAAACCTGGTTCTCTCATTGAACGGTGCCAGAAACAGCCAGGTGGCCCTAATAATGCAGGCGGGGCATGAAACCAGAATCCGAGCTGAGCTATTTATGACCTACAGAAGAAGATGAGAGAGATGGGGAAAAAACGGTACTGCATAATTTGAATGTTTATATGAATTATGCTTTTGATTTGCTGACCAAAGCTTGCTTGTTTGAACACAGAGGTCCAACTCCAGAGCCGGGCTGACTGCAACGAGACATCTGTTTTAACTATGCACGACAAAAGTCATTGACCTGACAGTGGATTTACCAGACATTTTTTTTTCTCCCTCCTATTTCTCCATCAATCTCTCCCTCCTCCTCTTTCATGTCCTTTGCTCCTGTCTAGGGTGTGAGACGACAGCCATAGCGTTGAGGGGAACCACTGTTGCGTGTAGATGAGTCGTTGTGCTTGTACCCGACTGCAAATGAACATCTGGCCTGCATATTGGTTCCATGTGTGAAAATGAGATCTGTCCGAATAATGACCAGACTCAATCAAGATTCAGGGTGAGGGGGGGGGTTTGCTCGACAGTTCAAATTGGCAGCACCTTACATAATTAAGGAGCAATTGGCCAAGATTAGACGGGCTTCGGACCCTGACCGATCATTAATTTAGAACCCCGTCTCAGGATCTGGCCCCCTGCTTTTTTACTACCCCGCCAACCTCCTCTGGAGTTTGCCAAAGCACTATCAGCTGGTAGCTATTTGTCAGGAACCCCCCTCATAACGACCTTAATTGTTTTAGACAAACAAGCAAGCTTGTGGCCTAGGCTTTTTATACAGGAAGACATGGCTTCTTTGATCCAAACTATATTCCTTAGTGAAGCCTCGGAGCTATTTACCAAAGATATTTATCCAAGGATAGATGGACAGATAGACTGACTTTCAGGCTCAGCCTGGCCACTTTATAACTGTGAGAGAAACCTCAACACAGTTTTAGTTTTTTAGCAAAATGGCTAATTTTACAATAAATGCAATTCATACTAATTAAATTAAAATGTGAAGACATTTTTCTAATTAACGTGTATTAACTTCTGAATAAATATATTCACAACTATGTTTTTTTTAGGGGATGAAAAGCCAGAAATTTTAAATATGTTAAACTAGGTGCTTTTATAACAAAGAAAATAATTCTGCATAATGTTTTAGGATCATTTCATATGATTTAATAACAATTTTGGACCCCATTGACTTTCATGGTATGAATTTAAAAGAAAAACACTTTTTTTTAAAAAGACTTTAGGTCTAGAATGACATGAGGGTGCTTAAATAATCATATTTATTTATTTAAAAAAGCTCTGAGCTTTGCTAAAAAAGGACTGTAGAAATGTTTATGCATGGTCGTGTCATTTGTCATATTATTCAGCGCAGGTGGCATTTGAGGCGAGTGTGGCATAATGTTAGCATGAGTGCTGACGGTGGCTGTTATGCTTCATTAAGAGCCATAAATGCTGCCTTTGTAAGGGGGGGAAATGGTTTGCTTGCAGACTGTTTGGCAGTGGCATTGTAAGGTAATCTTAAGCGAATCCGCTGACAGCTTTTCCAGGTATCACAATATGACAGCACACCAAGATTGTTTGGAGAAAACACAAGCTGATTTGGCACGACAATTCTCATCGTGATACGGATAAACAAAGCGCAAACATTCCCATTGTTTACAGGCGTTGCTCGGCAACGGCTCCCATGCAACGCAGCCGTCCATCAAGGGCTTGGCTGTGCCGATGGTGTCAGTGATGGAAAGGGCGCGAGAGAGGAGGAGACGTAATCAGGAGAATGTGCAGCAGCCTTAAAATGAAAGGGGCAAGTCCATATGTGTGATTCTCTACCCATAAACAGCTCGCAGCCAGTTGCAATTACAACGTCAGACGTGACTGCAGCTATAATCACAGCAAGATGGACCTGCAGCCGCCCGGCTCTCATGACTTCTCCTTCTCACTCATACTTGTCCGCACATCTGCGAGCTGAATCACAGATCGCGGTGGAGATCGGCGCTCATGTTTTTTGGCTCGGTCTCACGCTGCTCAGCGGCTGCTTCTGGGATTGCTCCCGGCATCTGCAGGAAAAAAACGTGGCAGCGGGGCATCAAACAAACAAGCCGGCGTGAAGCATGTACGTCTGCGTGTGCCGGGAGCCTGACTTACTGCCTGTTTGTTGCAGATCGCTGCCTTCTCTCCGCTCCTTTCTCTTTCATTTCCCTCTGTAATCATTTAATCGCTCGCAGCCTCGGGCCGAGGTGCCACACCTACGCTTTCCTACCAATTCTTCTTCAGGTAGCAGCATGCTCTGATTGTCTTCCTGTGTGTTTCTCAACAACAGGAAAGCGGCCTTTCTCTTTTTCTGTCCTCCTATCTCTCTCGCTCGGCAGCTTTGTTTAGAAAGGGGCCATAGAGACAGGAGAAAGGGGGAAGAAAACGAGGGGAAGCACTCTGTTTTTGTTATTAAAAGATGCTTTCACTGAGGAATGTGTGCATTAGCTGTAGATTGTTTCCTATTAGCAGCTTATCTCCAAGGCTTTTGGCTAAGGGCCTGGCTGGAGCTTTTTTTCCAAATACAGACAGAGAGAGAGAGGGAGAGAGAAAGTGTCAGCCTTGATGAGAAAGAGCCATGCAGGGCCTGGGGAATTAACCACTGCTGCCATAGAAACCCTGAAATCCATGACACTGGCAGGCCGGTCTGTGACGTGGCAACACTCTTGGCTGACCAAGCAGAACTTGTGCCCTCACCTTAGGAAGACTGAAAGCACGATAGAGAGAGGGAGAATGTCAGCGTGCTTTTGTTGCATGTATTGTTTAAGCTCATGAGTGAAGATGGTGGTTTAATAGTGTATTGGACTGTCAAGGACAAACTATCACAATAGAGACACAGCTGTCCTTGAAGGAAATTGTTCTACTTCTGTGTGACACTTGATGCATTAAGACTTAATTTGCCTTGTATATAAACAGATTTTAACAAGACAATGCACTAATGCTGTGAATCTGTAAAGTTGTTTTTTTTACCCTATGCTAACACGCTTCCTATGCTTACAACATAAAAATGACTTTACTGTTTCTTTACTCTGTCCAAAAACAAAAGGCACATGCCATGGCACATAGTTTGATAATTATTCAGTACCATAGTGTGCGGTGGAATAGCACATATTTGGTACATAAAAAAAAAAAGTATGTTTAGAGTAAATAAAATGAACAAATGTAACTTAAGTAGTAATTTAATATTAATATACATACATACATTATAATTTGTTGCTGTTGGTAGTATTATTACTTATAATTTATTATGAATAATTAAATGTATAAATAATAATGCTAACATTTAATAAAGCTTTTTCCCGTTAATTTATTTGTTCCGTTTTGTGCTGATAAAATACTTTAAATATATTTTTAGCATTAAATTATAAATGCATTTTTTGATTTCGTTTAGAAGCTTTTTCACTTCAATAGATTTCCTTTAGGTTTATTTTTCTGATGCCAGAATGTTTACAGAGAACTTTTGTTTTTAATGCTTTTATGTCTTTTAGACAAACGTAGCGTGTGCTGCAGCGAACTAGTTCTGTCTCTGTCTCAGAATACAGGAAGGCAGCTTTAACAGTCCCACACTTTCAGCAGGCAGATTGGTGGCGTCCAACAGAAGTTCTCAGCGAGCTTGTAAAACCCATTCCTGAACAAATGTGCGCCCAATTCTCAGCATTCCTCCGCTGCTGAATCGGGCGCCTCTGGAAAGTACGAAAGTTCGAAAACGTGGTGTTCATATTCACTTTTATAGAGGCCTAATTAGGGATTTGTGTGTTTTCACAAACAGGTTGTTCATGGCTACAGATGTTAAGCTTCCTCTGTGTTTGCTGAGCTTGGCCCGTAGGCCTGGACTACCGCAGACTATTTGCTCAGGGATAACTTCCTGCTCGGCTAGCACATTGCTGTTTCAGCAAGCTTGTCTCTTTCTTTTGTGTGCATAGAGTTAGAGATTATATTTTTATGATACATCATTGATAATTCATGAAACGCGTGTGGGTTTGTGTCGGCGGGCTGCTTAATGTGCGTTACGGAGATGGGCCTGCAGTTAATGGGACCCTTGGCAAATCTGGCAGGAAAAAATAAGTCCGGTTTTGCTCTGGCCCCTCCTGGTCATTGACTTTTTTATATTTAGCTTCATTGTTGTAGAAAGGAGGATCAGCGCTGGCAGCCCTCCTGCCAGCTGCACTTTTATCTCCCCGGCCCTTTTCAGATGAAAAATACCTCCAGGAGCTTTGCAAAACAACTCCACTTTTAACCACGCAAAAAAAAGCGTTTTTGCTGTGCGTTCAATAGACCTCCCTTTCTTTTTAATTCTCCAAAACATATAGAATATCGAAAGTCCAGCAAGAGATTTCTCTCCACAAGAGGGAGAAAGATCGCCTGCAAAGCAGCAAATCCTGAAATGAAATTTGGCTTAATCCTCATCTCTCCTCTTTCTCAATGCTAACTCCCCACAGATGTCCCTCTGCCGTATCCCTTCCTGCATGGAAAGTGACTGGAGGTTGCAGACGCGTGCTACCCACAGATAAATCTCAAACAAAAGGTTCCATCGCAGCCGAACTCTGGTCAAAGTGGCTCTGCCACTGTAGCCTTTTTAAGCCTTGTGACTGCTATTGATTAGCAGCTGTGTCGCTGCCCTCTTCAGACAGCACCGTTGGGACAGACCCTTCTATTTCTGGGTACTCGAGTAGACCATATTTCCTCCCAGAACGGTTTGTGTTTGGAAAGCAAAGGTTATTTATTGTTTGCAAAACAAAAATGGGTAAGAAAGAGAGGTGTACATCATTAATGAACGCCTTTTCGACAGGAAAGGTATGATGCAATTTATTATTCATGCATGCCTGGCAGATGAAACAGTCAGATGTGTGTGTCTGCTAATACACGATTATATATAAAAGGGAATTTAGCAGAACACATCAATTATGAATTGGCTTTCTAAGGGTATAGCACTGAACTTTCAATATTTATTGACTTTATTTTATTGTATTCTATTTCTTGTTCTTTTTTTTCATTCTGGATTCAGCAGACCTGGAGCTAGATTCATGAAGAATTAAGCAAATCCTTTTTAACTAGTATTTTCTTCTTATTTTTAAATAAAGAGTAAATGTTAGAATATTTTATGTTTCCAAAAACATTTATGAATTGTTTTATTTAGACAGAACTTTAGAATTGAAATTCCTGAAGAGAAAGTTCTGTAAATCATTGCAAAATTTTGATTAAAGTTAACCTCCAGCCACCAAATTGTCCTAAATCCATTTCTTAAAAAGTTAAGATGTTGAAGAAATATGTTGGGATGTTTCAAACCAGCATTACAATATCAGTAGCTACAGATAATATTCCTTTATAAGCACAAGTAGTCAACAATCAATGTAAACAGGGATCTGTTGTGAGATTATGCATGATCACACAATTTTGCTGAATTTGAAATTTTTTTAAATGATTACAAAAAAAACCCATAAAACAAATAGAGGGGAAAATCATAACAATAAATAAGATGATCTTCAGGAAACTGGTATAGTTTGTGAATCAAAAAATCCTCTTTTTCCATTTTGAATGCCTGTTTAGCTGAATATTCTGATAAAATGAATAGGACTCCAGAGAAATTAGTCACAACACCTCAGGTGATTGGTTAGTATCCAGAGAGCCCATTTTTATCTGCAATTAAGTTGATTGAAAATGCTAACAGATTGCTTTCTCCAGTTATTACACACTCTTCACGTTTAAAACCATCACATTTCTCTTTTCCAAAAACTGTCAGCACTAATGGTTACAATTCCCGTCCGGTTATCCTTCTGACCTCTTCAAGTCATCAGTTCTGTCATTTCTCTTCAGTATCTGTGATGTGGCATGTGCCCACTCTCCCCCAGAGGCTCGGGGTCAGTGAATCATCCTCTAGCAGCTTTGTTATCCCCTTTTTTGGAAGCTCGGGGAGCACAGGTCAGCATGGGGACAGAATGTGATGAGACTTCTTTAGCTTTGGAGGCAGGTCCATCCTGCTCCCCAAGGACAGGTACAGGTATGTCCAGCAGGAATACAGCTATATGATGATTTGCAGAAGCAGCTGTGTACGAATGTACCGGTGGGTTTTGTTAGTATGTCTGTCCTTGCTTTTGATCAGTCAGAAACTGTGATCTGTTTCTGCACATATAGCTACACAGCTCGAAGGAGCGCTCTTCCCTCTCTACCCTCTCGCTCTCATTGTAGCATTCTTTTTGGAAAACTAAGACTTTTTGTATCTAATATATGGTGTAAATTGTCCATATCTTAAAGTACTAACATGCAACCTTTATATTAATATGATTTATGTGACAAAGTGTCACACACTTTTTTTCCTCATCTACATGACAAAAATCAACATTGTTGTAATGAAATCATAGTGTGTTGTTCCATATACTCTCATTCAAGTGTTAAGATCCAAGGTTTTCTTTATCAAATGCACATCAATACAGTGTGGAGCAGCAGTTGCTGGCAGTGAAATGCAATATCCTGCAAGTTCCCTAGAGGAAACACTGAATTCAAATGAAGATATATATGCAATTCAAAACACACTGAAAGTTGGATAAATAAAAAGATAAATAAAACAATCCACGTACATAGTGAGATAAATATACAGTATCTCACAAAAGTGAGTACACCCCTCACATTTTTGTAAATATTTTATTATATCTTTTCACAGGACAAC
>JAUCNO010000353.1:4149084-4161604 GCA_032353835.1 Enteromius viviparus
GCGTTGTCCTGTGAAAAGATATAATAAAATATTTACAAAAATGTGAGGGGTGTACTCACTTTTGTGAGATACTGTATGTGTGTGTTTATATGTATATATATATATATATTAATTTTTTTTTTTTCAGTGAGGATTTGTTAAATTGATCACAAGTGTCGGTACATACATAATACAAAATATTTCTAATTCATATACATTCTGAACTCTATATTCATGAAATAATTGTTTAAAAAAACTGCATCATAGTTTAGAAAAAAAAAATGTTTTCTTGTGCAGCAAACTAACATATGAAAGGTCATGTGACACTCAATACTGGTACAATGACTGATGAAAATTCAGCATTGCCATTACAGGAATAAAAGCATTTTAAAATATATTAAAATAGAAGTTGTTTTAAGTTGTAATACTTAATATGAATTTTTACTGTATTATTGATCGATCAATAAATGCATGCTTTTTTAGTATTAGTATTTATATTGATTATGTACAGTATGCATGCATACATGAATGTATGTGTGTATATATACATATATAAGTAATTTCACGTCATGTAATTTTTATGTTGATTTCATGTAGATTTTAATAATAATTCAGTATTGAATTTAAAGCCATAGTATATCGCGTGTACAATAACTCATGTCTTTGACACCAGTTTCCTTTCTCCCTGCCTGCTCTCTATATCCTCCCTCTGTGTTGTTCCTGTGTTTACCCCAGAGCTTTTAAAGAGCGCAGAAATGCATGTTACACTGTCTAACGACAGCAGCAGCCATTGATGAGCATTCGTTCACAATGTAGTTTTCCCTATCATTCGTTTAGCGAAGAATCATTATGATGAGGGACCAAGTGTGCGTATTTGTGCAAAGCGGTAAATTCTGCAGGAGGGAAATAATGGTGGTCCTCAAGGCCAGCACCATGGCAACGGGTGGATTATCAAGCCAGTGGTGTGGGCTCAAAGTGGGCACAAAGAGCAGCCGAGCAGCACCAAGACTCTGACTGCTTTTATTACCCTCATCTGGCTACGTACACACACACACACACACATCTCTGTGTTCCTCTTCACAAAGCCATACTGTTATCTGTGTCCAATTAACTGAGAAACATCTTACTTTGCTTGTCTGTTTATTTCTCGCTTTCTTCCTTTCCTCCTTGCTCTGACTGTCTATCTTTGTTTCTCTCTTTCCCTTCTCTTTCCAGTCTCACTTTTCTCTCTCTCTATTTTTTCCTAACAACTCTGACCGCAACTGTCACACACAACATTAACTTACAGCCATATTTTATCAGTACAGAAAAGAAGCCTTTAGTCATGAAGTCTGAACTTGATTGATACCAGACGAGGCAAGCTGTTGAAAACGCTGTTTACATTCCCCTAAGAAATCAGATGAGGCCATTCTCTCCCTGCGCTCTGATCTGGAGGTGTTTAAACTCACTCATAACATTGTCAGAATGAAAATGCCCACTGTAGTACATCACATCCTCCAGTTGTGCATCCAAATAAATCTATCTCACATACAGCAATGACTTTGTCTCAACTGATTAAAAATTAATTAGGTGTTTATATATAACATATATAAAATGTACGTATATACGTAGTATATTATGTCATCTATTTAAAATTGAATTAATGTTTTAGTTATTGATTTAATAAAGTATATTCTGTAACTAACTACATATATATATAATTAAATATAAAATATATAAAGTATTTTTTACTGTAATTAAATACATTTTATTATATTATTAGTTATTTAATTGTAGCGTTTAATTGTATTTTAATTTTTTTACTAATAAGTTGCACCAATGCCAATTCTGAAAATAATAATTAAGTGTACTTGTCATGACTTTGTGCCCCTGTAAAGTCTTGGAAGATATATAATGTAACCTTTTTACTGTTTGATCCCTTTAACGCAGTACTGAATGAGTTCTCTTTCCCATGAGCCCAGAAGCATTATGGGTATTTGAGTGAAATACTGCTTTTGTCAGACCTCTCAAGCAGGATATATTACGTATTATTTTCTCATTTTAAAGTTCTCTGTCGGTGTCTTTAGAAGGATGCATTTGACATGTCAAGAGGCTTTCTTTCTCTCTTATATATTTCTCTCCAGGCTTCCAGTCCTCAAGTGAAATATGTTTTAATGATTTTATTCAGTTCTTTGCCTCTGTTCGTCTTCCATTATTATCTTTGTTACTGACTGTAAATATACGGTGGACATTAATGTGTTCAACTCAAGTGGGAGTCTTGATTATTTTGCATAAATTCTACGCAACCGCATAGCAACACCCTGGCTACAATCCTCAGCATCCTAGCATTGTGACAGCATGTGTTTATATATTCATGCTTGGCCCTGGATTACAATAATAATGCTACAGCAGTGTACTTAAGGCAGTTCTAAAATAATAACTGTAAAGAATAAAGCAAGTCCCAGATGATCGTTCTTTCTTTTTTCCCCTCTTTCTATCCTTTTTTCTATTTCTTTCATTCTTTCTGTTTCACTCATGCCCTACCGCCCCTTTCCCAGTCTATCTACACACGTTCAGAGGGGAAAATGAACAAATGAATAATTGAAGAGGAGAGCTGAAATTATTCTCCTTGCCTAGAGCTTGTTTCTTTCTTTCTTTTTTCCACTGCACTCTCTTTCCTGGAGACTCAGGTTGCTCCAGTAATATTTTTTTCTTAGTTTTATGAGAGCAGTCCACAGGTAATGTCACAACGTACAGTATGTGCACAATATATTCTTTATCTCAATATTTAACAGTTTCTTTTTTGAATGTTTTCTTATTAAAGAGTATACCTGTTGCATAAAGGCCACACTGGCAGTCTTGTTTGCAGTACATATACTTCTGCATTCAGAAGCTGTGGCTCATAGTACAGTGCCTTGCTTGCTTACTTGGACAATATTTATGAATGTCTGGGATGTGTTTGAATGTTCAAATTAGACATTGAAGAAACCTTATTCTAATTTTTTATATAAGACCAGAGCAGGTGTGTCTGTTTTTACTGTAATTTTTTATGGGAGCTAATGAATTTGAAGCCTTGCACATTTACAAGAAGTTCTGTAACTTTTTTCGGTGTTGAAAAATAAGGTAGCTATGATGGACGGAGGCAATTATAGCACTTAGACAACAACAAGCTACTAAATGTACTGGGCACTTTGGTGTAAGAACACTGGGCCTCATATAAAAAAAATATTTTTAAATGTTAGTTGGTCAAAATGAAATATACACCTGTTTCCTACCTTTGCCCTTGCCCTCCATTTGAATATTTTTTTTTTTTTTTTTGCACAAATTGCACCCACCGTTCCACTTGTACAACGACTGCCTACAACAATGGAGAAGTCAGTATTACTGGTTCCTGCGATTTTATATTAAGTAAAATTCTTAAAAATTAAATAATAGCAGTACTTTGCTAAATATTCCAAATCATAGCAACTAAAGTGTCTCAGCTGGTACAACGCTGTGCCACCAAAATGTTTTAAAGCGCCACCAGCTGCTCATTTTAAGAAGAGCGCCTGACATTTTTCATTTGGCTAAAAACTCACGTTATTGAATATTAATTGTTAGACCCAAGAAAGTAGAGCAGAATATTCAACTGCGTTCCTGGACACACAGTTTGCATAGCTGTAATTTATAGGAGGGGATTATGCTAATTGTGAATGAGTGTCCACTAGCCCCGTTTTTTATGAATGCTTAGAATTCATTAACGTACAGATGTGTAGCAATCAAATCAGATGTGTACAAAGTGTTAGTGAATGCAGAGGAGAGTTTTCGGAAAGGTCTGTTTTATACGCGAATTACTCTGCATTTAGGTTCATGAATGAGGTCCATTTTTGTAATAAGTCTCTCATTTTCAGTCTTTTATTCAAAACTCTTTTTTTCAATTATTTCAAACTTGTGAGCAATTGTGTGCCTACAGTATGTATATATAGGCATATTGCACAATATTTTATTATGTGTTGCATATGCATAGTCATACACGCGCACACACCCCCCGAAATAATGCAATATGGTATTAGAGTGCCTACATAGTTCACTCAACCACCCACCCACCCACACGCTCACACACAAATGTAAAACCTGGCCTCCATCACGCTCAGAATGAATCAGCCAGTGTCTGTAGATTGATGGAGAGATAAGGGAGGCTTTTTTAAGAGGAGAGCTGGAAACATGTGTTTTAAATAAAAGCTTCAAGGCAAAGCCCCATAGCCAGTGTTACATTACAAGAAGAAGAAGATTAAAACACAGGGAAAAACATGCTTCAGCATTTTTATATCATCCCTTATCGGCTCTACAGCTGGAAGTCTGTTGCACTTAAACTCTTCAATGAGAAACCATCCCTCTTCCCTAATCAGCAGAGAAATGATACATGTGTGTATGAGCTCCGACTGGAAATTGGGAAGGCCCTCGCTCAATGGAAAGACTGTAGGCTCGCTATCCGGCGTTCAGCTTGCCTCATTTTTTTCTCTTTAAGCTCCTGTGTGTAGATGTGGTGCCTGCAGGGCAGTTGAGGGTAATGTACAGCCCACAGATGGATGGAAGTTAATAGGCTTACATACTACTACTTTTCTTCCTCTTTTTTCCTTGTCATTTTTCAATTTTAGTCCCGTTTTTCCTTTTTTTCTTTGTTCTTTTCCAGGCTGTCAAAGCAAACTGTGGGAAGCACTATCCCTTTTCACATTTAAAGATGGGAAATGGGACCGTTGTATTTAGAAACTAAGCGCGAAACGCAAACTGACTCACTCATTCAATCTCTCTCGCAATTCATTCCTTCATTTCGGCTCTCACACCCTGGATTTCTTGTTAAGCAGATGCCCCTCAGCCGTCACCAGATGTCGTAAGCAGTTTTTGCAGCAGTCTGGTAACACAGACTGAAAAGTGTGCGAGGCAGCAGCTTCCTAGTGTTTGCGAGGAGCTTTGTGTGCACATGAAACAGCTGTGTGTTGTCACCTAGATGCTTTTTCATGTTCTGTGTACTTTACTGATGGTTCCTCCGGGCCACAATCATTTCCTGATCCATTTGAACTGACAGAACACATGTACATGAGTGTACCCTGCTAACCCCTTTAATGTGCATTACTGGGTTTGTGATATACTGTAATATGATATTGGGTTTAACAGCTTTACTTAGCTAATAATTTGTTGCACTTGCCTAAGCGGTGTTAATTTTACTGTTGCGCTTGTTCACTTTCAGAAAAAGTGAATTAATAGCATTAAAAAATACCATGCTTTGAAATTAAATAAATATCTAAATTATTATGGTTTTGAAATTTTATGCATATTTATTTGGGTTATATATAATATTATACAAAAGGTGTAAATGTAATATAAATGGTGTAATGCACACAGTATTTTTATACAAAATAATAATGAATTAGATGCATGCATGGATGTTGGGAGGTTTTGTTAAAAGTAGCTACATTTATCGTTTTTTCTATCTCTCCTCATTTCCCCCTCTTTTTTTTTCTTGTTTGTACTTTTCTTCTTCTTCTTTTTTTTTTTTGGACTTCTATGCACAACTTCCTTAACCCCAATTTTGGATTTGGCTGCCGTTCCTCACAAACTGAGGGAGGCTGTCTGCTTTTTGTTTTCTACTAATGAAACACTTGTTCTCAAATTGAGCTGTAAAACCTGCCGTCCGAATGAAACAGTTTTGTTTGCGCGTGTGTGAAAGGCAGTGCGTGTGAAATCAGCCCTCTTTTGGCCTCGCCTCTGTGTAAATGGCGCATTATACTTTAAAATAGGAGAGAATTCAAATAATCAGCCTTATTCCCAGTGATGAAACAAAATATGGACAACAACACAGTAGCTGCTGTCCATCAGCATTCAGATCCGCTCGTTTTCATTGATTCAACAATCCAAGTTTGCTTCTCAAAGGACTGCTTTTCATTTAATGTCAGTTTGTTGCAGCCGTTCACTCAGGTTTGTATTTACCAGGAGGGAGAAGAGACTTCTTTTGGGTTTAAGCCTGTAATCCTCCTCAGATGGCGGGAGTTAAACCAGAGAGGACGTTGAAAGCTAGTATGTTCGCGGTAGAGCTGTTGTATAGAGATCTTGTAAATGAAGGTCGGATAGGTGAGTGGCGTTAATCTTGATGAGCATCTCTTCCTATGAGCCCAAGGGTGTCTTGGAAGTTTTGTGGTATAAATGAATAATTTAGATTTATTTCCTCTCGTTGGATCAGTGAAAGGAAAGGTATAGCAGAGATCGTAGCAAAGGCCGACGCAGCGAGAATTAACTCAAATCCCTAGCGAACGTAAGCTTAATCTGTATTTAATGATAAATAAAAGACGAAGGAAAAAACGATAGGGATATGCAGAGTCGGTCTGTTGTGATTAAATTGGAATTTGGAGCAAATCCACTGTTGCGTGGGGAGTCGAAAAAGTGCTATTCCAAAAACATTCAACAAAGCATTCTTAAATGGGCTCATGGTGTCGATTGTGATTAGGCATGCTATGCTAATAAAAACTCATTATCACATAACTGCAACAGCCAGGCTGTTTTCACTCACTTTTTAAGCAGACAAATACAACTATACCCTAGTCGGAACAGGCTTCCGCATTTCGCTGTCAAATTGTGAACAATTAACTTTGTTTCCAAAAGACTTGCAGAAAGTTGGAAGCCGGTGTTGTTCACATGGGACGTAAGCAAACCGTCAACCAGAGTTTACACCTGCAATAGCCTGGAGGTGTACTTTTTTGTATTATTTCCCTGTTGTATTGTGGCTTTTGGCTTAGCTATTTCCTGATTATTTCAATTAGAAACGAAAGCAGTTGTATGTACCTTTGGATGTTTCAAGCATAGCAAGATAGACAGTTTGAGCGAAAGTCAAACTGCAACCTATAAATGTCGTTTAAGTTTATATTGACTTTAGTTTGCGGTCAAGAAACAGCGATGCCATCGCACACACAGATGACTACCTGTGGGGTGGCCGGGCTAATTTCACAGGCTGTTGAGTATCTCTCGAGTGTAGAGACGTATCGATGCTTAGCATGTTCTGTTAGCACGACAGCTCGTCTTCCTGTGAGGCGACGCGGTAATGCGGCTCACCTCCCCTCTGGAGATCGCCGCGGATTCCTTCATGCTAAATCAATTACGGTAACTATTATTAATCTATCATGCTGTTTCTCCATGCTGCCCTCCCTACCCTCCCGAACGCCAACAACTCCCATTTCCTCTTTTGAAAAATGGCCATTTTGTGTTGTGTTTTTCTTTGTGCTGTGTTAAAGAAAAAAGACAACAAAACAAGGCTATTGGTAAAGTGATAACATCTGTTTGGAGGCGCTGGATGCCAGGAGTAAAAATGGTTTCCTCTTGTCTGGGCCAGTGAGAGCCTGATGCTATGCAGATGTGCAGCTGGGCCCCAACTGTAAAAGTTATAAGTATTGTCATAACATTGTTCGACTTCTCCAGTATTTCCTGTCTTCTGCTTAGCACTTTATTACAGATCCTGGACAGTGTCCAGCTCAGGAACGCTCGGAGAGAGTAAAATAGAGAAGAGGGGGGGGGTGAGAGGCTCTCGGACGTCTTTGCTTGGCTGATCTGCAGCATTCACTGACTTTTATTCTTCTTTTGATAGCCTTGAAGTTGTTGGTTCAATAGCATTGCAGGAGCTGAGAGGAAGTGGGGGGATGACGCGTGACAGGAGAGATAGAGATGCTCATACTCATGTACAGGGAAGAGGACAATGAGAGGCAGACAGGTTCACAGAGTTGTCAGGTAAAGGAAAAGATAAAAAGTTCTCTCTCAGTACTTTGCCACTGTTACAAAACCCAGTGAGCTGCCGAGGGCATCTTGATTGTGCTGTCTGTGCAGGGAAATTTTATGGCTAAATTTGAATGCAGCAATGCTGTTCAAGCCTTTGTGATCTGAGATTTGTTTTTCTGTTCATTAAAGGCTGTATTAATTTTTAACAGTAATATTGTGAAATATTTCTATTATTTTGCATTTTAATGCATTTAAAATGTAATTTATTCCTGTGATGGCAAAGGTAAATTTTCAAGCCTTTACTGTCAAACGATCCTTCAGAAATAATTTTAAAATGCTGATTCTGACTTATTATCAGTGTTTAAAAAGTATTGCTGGGTAATACGAACTTTCAATTCATTATATAATATACAAATTATTTGGTGAATAGGAAGTTCTAAAGAACTTCATTAGTTTTTTGTTTCAGTGTTATTCCATGTTTCTGTTGGTATTGACTCTTCTTCGTTAGCTATGTTTCCATCATCCTGCTTTTATGTGCATTTTGTTTCACATCAGAATTTTGAATAAAATTGCCTTGATGCGCAAAAATGTTTTTGCGCTCACTTTGTACAAAAAACGATTCATGTGAATTATGCAAGATGGACATGCTTTAGTTGAATAGATTCTTCCTTGCGCATAAAAAGGCATGTGACTTTGTGCTGTGGAAATCCAAATCCTGACTAACCAGCAGACCGGTCTAGTTTCATTGCATCTGAAATGTTAAGCAATTAATATAGGGATATATAGTGCCAGTTTATCGGAAGTGATGATTTTGTTCTCTTTGACTCGTTGGATGGACACTGTGCATATTCACAAATGTGTTCACCTATTGATTTTATTTGAGCATTTAAGCATTTTTATTTTATTGCATTTAGGAGCCTTTGCTGTTATTTTAGTTTTATTTTTTTCATTAATATTAGTTTTAATTTCCGTTAATGGAAAATTTGAATCTCGTTACCATTGATGGTGATTGTGAGTTTGTGTAGCTAATGCCTATGTGAAGCGTTCCAAATAAGCCATGTATGATCTTCCATGACGGTTCGAATGCTTTTCATGGAGGCAGCAGAAAGCAAGGCAGCTAGGTTTTTGAAAAGTATCCTCTTGTGAGAACAGAACAGAAGAGAGTGGGCATGAGCACCAGTTGATTCAGTCAAGGCTTGTGTTCATTTCCTGTCGAAGATGCCGTCTCTAGACAAGAAGAGAAAAGGGCCTTTCTTTCTTACTGAGCCTGTCCTGAACTCCCTCGCTTTCCTCTCACATGGACACGGCTCACTATCTCCGGCTTTAAAACTCACATAAATGTGCTCACACAGTCAAAAACCCAACCTTTTCTCTTTTGCTTCCCACTTGGGCTTGGAGCCATTGATAAAGAAAAGACTATTAACACACTTGTATTCTTTGTGAGTCTCCGTCCACAGCACAGCTTTCTGCCCCCCTCTGACTATCGCCTGGAGGTCCGCGGAACTCGGCTCTCCATTCTGGCAGATATTCCAACTGGCCTTTTTCCACAACATGTGCTTCAGCTTCTTTGAGTGATCAGCATGGTAATCTTTGATTTCCATGCAGATTCACGATCTTCCCAGACATTATACTTAACTAGCGTGCTGCTGGTGAGCGTATCTGTCTGGCTGTCAGTCATCTTTCATGCCGGCAGACTGCATTCGCAACACTCTCAGAGAGAGAAAAGTTATCAGCCCGAGCACATCGCTGGAACCAATCCCCATTCTAATGCTCTCCACGGGCCTCACTGCGCGAAAGCATCTCTTCAATATTCAGTGTTTGTGTTGTTTCATGGAATTAGCTGATAAGGTCGTTTAAAAAACATGCACCTGTAATAAGTTAGCGTTTACCAAAACACAGATGGAAAGGCTGTGTCATGGGACAAGTGGCGAGTTGATTGGAATTTAAATTGGAATGGCATTTAGCTGTCTGTCTGTTGTTCTCTCTCTCTCTCTCTCTCTCTCTGTGCCTCTTCCATTGTTCTTTCTCTTGTTCTATGTTTCTTATTTGTTTGTCTAACATTCTATCGTTCTATCATCCCAGCTTTCATTTGATCATTCTGTTGTCCTATCTATCATTCTATTGTTCTAAATGTACATTGCGCTTTTAAAGCTTCACTTTAAAAAAAAAACAACAACAACATTTTGACAGATTTTTGCTTTTTGAGTTCAAAAATAATTTTCTATGTGTTTCTTTGAATTATAACTTATTTTGATTCTAGGTCTTGCTGTTCGAATTTGTATTACAGTTCTGCATCCTCTTTGCTACATCAGTTCAAATACAGTTTAAATAGAATGGAAATTTAAATGGCAAGCTTGGCTTGGGCAGGCTTGGGCAACCCAATTCTATTCTAAAGGATGCACGACTCTTGGTGTGAGTGTTTGCACGCGTGTGCATGCATCTTTGAAGTTTCACACGTGTGTGAAACCCCTTGAAAATGAATCATCAGTTTCAACAATTTTAAACAACTGGAAAATGGAAATGAGAATAAACAGGTAGAAGAAAGCTGTGTGTGGGGGATTCCCCTCGCTCAGAAATGCTGAGTCACTCTGGAAGAGGTGAAGCACTTAGCTTCTACCTCCTGTCCAGACATTTATGTAAATGAGTTCAGTCAAAACAGTGTCATGTATTTTTTTATTTTTTTAATATATAGGCCAATCATTAAATTTGCAAAAACCACTGCTGTGTTTTTGGCTGTATGTGCATGTTTGGGGTGACCCTTGTTACCCTTGTTCCACTCCCGGCACATGATGGGAGTGGGTTGTCCACCCAAAGGGCATGACCCAACACGGCTTGCAGAGATGACAAGGACAAGAATACCAACCCTAATAAACACATTTCTTCCTCTTAGAGTGTACTTTAATTGGATTTTTTTTCTCTATTTTTGCTAATAAAGCAAGTCCGGAAAATGCATCAAATGAAAAGCAAGGGAATGGATACATAACACAGGAAGGAATCAGACTTGTGGCTTCTGCATTGAAAGCCTCTGTTTTACGTGTTTCGAGCTCTAACAGCCAGCCTACAGCCCAACAAACCATATTTTGAGTTAAATAAAAGCCTTTCTCAGATGTGTCAGTTGCTACCCCACTGCTTCAGACGTCACTCACAGCCACAGCATGCACATCTACACCTGCGCCTTCCTAGCTCACAGCTCGCCCATCATTTGTCATCGTCCCGTTGTGTTTGTATGCTGTACGAATGCTGCAGTTTTCCCAGCGCAGGGCGTGTAGGAATAGGACATTAATATCAGATGGGTTTACCATGTCTGATACTAGTAAGCCCCCTCTCGCAGTGACGCAATGCTTTCTAAATAGCACTGCTGCAGCTGCAAACCTCAGCTCTCATTTTTAAAGGGTTTTTCTTCTCCCTCATCCTCTCCTCAAGCTTGAGCACAGTCTTCATTCTCATGAAGAATATATGCACAGGAGATATAAAACAATACATTTGAAACCTAGAGGCTCTGGTTTGCTGCCAGACCTCTTTCTCTTCTGTCTCACTCTCATTTGATATCACTTGGTTTAAATATAAACTTTAAAGTGTAAGCAGACAATGCTTTGGCATATACAGATGTAATTTATTTAGCATTTTTAAATCATAATATATTAGAATATAACTTATATGTGTGTTATATTATGTTAAATTCTATTGAAAATTCTATTCTAGCTACAGATCTTTATATATATATATATATATAAAACATTTTGTATAATGCACACACACATAATTTTTTCTATTATATAATATTTACAATTTTTAAATTATCCGTTTGGGAGAAAAATTTGCATTAGCTAAATAAATAAATATATAAAGTACAATCTCAGTTTACTTTACATTTAAGGTTGGCTTCATTCTTTCTTCCATGCAACCCAAAAGCAGGTGTTCCACCAGTGCTAGTTGCTTTTTTACAAAGAGAGTCATATGGTACATGGTTTTGGAACAATATGAGCATGATTAACCAATGAGTATTTTCAGTTCTGGGTGAACTATTTCGTTAAGATGAGGTGTTAGCACTCCTGAGGCACTTTTTAAGAACACGTCTCTTTACTCACAGTTTCGCCGTGCCTGCAAATGTCAAAGTGGCCACCTGCGAGAAGCAGAAAATCTATTTCTCCTCTCCACTCTTGCATGGACAGTGGCCTCTAGAACACTTAAATTGATTTTCGAGTTTTCTGCCTTTGCTCTGGCATCTTAGCCATGCCCTGAAGTGATCTGTTGTTGAAACCGGGCGTACCTTTTGTCAGATGTTTGCTGACATCAGCACAAAAAGTATCGGAATTGGTCAGTGTGGCCTTGGTTGTTGTCAGTGTTTTCCATGTTATAAACGTCCTTTTAGAGAGTTGAATAGAATCTGTAATATAATCCAGCGCTACTTAATGCACAGCCTTCAAAGATTTTTGTTGTTGTTGTTGTATTGTCATCATCACATTGCACCTTGGAGGATTCATATAAATATTTAGCTGATTTGCGGTCACAGGTGTGCAGGCCTATTAACTTTTTGTTGCACTGAGCACAGACTAGTGCGAGCTGTAAAATGGAAGGGAGCAATGACGGCGATGAGCAAAAAGACCAAACCACCAAAAGAAAACGACAAAAAATGTCCAAAGTTTGGGATCATCTTAAATTAAAGAGAACGCTGTAACGTGTGTTTATTGCAAGCTCGAGCTAGGGTTAGGAACATTAAATAATGTACGTTAATTATGTAAGGGATAAACCACAATGGTCAGTGCAATACTGCATGACGGATGTGGAGGAGCCGTTACACTATACTGGAATATTTTTTAGC
>JAUCNO010000353.1:4162573-4184343 GCA_032353835.1 Enteromius viviparus
GTTTTATCCGATTACTCGATTAATCGATGGAATTTTCAGTAGAATACTCGAATACTAAAATATTCGATAGCTGCAGCTCTACACTAAAACCATATATTTAAATATTTATTCTTTATTAATTTATATAGTAGTTGTGAGATTTTTTTTTTTTTTAATGTTTTAAATGCGTGTCAACATGTGTTAACAGAAAAAAAATGATAAAATAATATTTTTATTGTAAAAATGTACTTGAACTTTCCAAAGTTGACTAGCCCAGACATAACAGATGCGGAGTCTGAGTAGGTGCAAGTTGTACATCCCAAATCTAAGCGTAGATAGAGTGGACTCTTTCCCTCATACACAAACGCACACACACATACAGCATCAACAAACAGACCAAACATAATTACTTATGTTACCCGGTCTGTCAAACTGTCTGGAGTAGACACACATGCATGTAATTGCTCACAGTGGGATATCCAGCAGGGCAGTTGAAAACACAAAAGTCACATCTGAGCCAAGCAAAATAACAGGAATCAAATTAATAAATGCTTAAAGCTTTGCATACCCCTTTATTTGTCTCTTAGCATCACCAGTAAAGTCCTCCCCCTTCTATAGACCTTGTCAGATTTGAGCAATGATGCACAGGTGTGTGCGTGTTCCTTAAGTATTTATAAATACCTGAAGCTCATTCTTGCTGATGTCATGTGGCAAATGTTCCTCTCGCTTTAAATACCCATTCAAATTCGTACAGCAGGTCAGCTCTGGTAATTAAGTATTGAATCCTGCTCAGAGAGGCCACACTGACCTTTCACTCAATTATCGATCGAGTTTGGCATTTTGACAGACTCTCGTTACAAAGGTGAATTAGGTCCCTTGAGTCACGTGATGTCACAAGGTCTCTTCCCACTGACATCAACAGCAGTGACACCTGAAATGAACTGCTCCTGTGTGTTTTGATTGGTCCGTCGCGTCCACCTTTTGTTACATGTCCATCGGAGACATTCAGACCACGTGTCCGCTGGGTTTATTATGTCTGAAATAGAGCTCATGTCATAAAGGAAATAAAGTAGGTGTTAGGTTAATAAAGCTTGTAAAGTATTTAAGACTATTAGAGGTTTTATTGATTTGACTGAAGAGATTTCTGTATTCCACATACATTAGCCACTTAAGTTGATGGATCCAACAAGGGATTGCTTTAGGAGAAGGACATTTTGGCAGATAAAGTGAAACTCTTGCCATTTCTTCAAGGATAGGTTTGCGACAAGAAAATCATGCTTGTGAATTGCTTTTGTTTTTATACCAAGGCTAAGGGCCATTTTTAGTCATGATGCGATGCAAAGTAATTTAGTTCATTAACTTAACTGTAACTGTATATATATATATATATTTTTTTTTAATTCTGATAATTATTTTTTCATTATTTTATTAATGCAATCATCAAGTCAGACATTGAAACTGTGTTTTACAAATAAAACATTTAAAATGGTTCTTAAAATGTTATAAAAAAGATGATCAAACCACATGCACCTTTTCTTTCTGTAAAAAAACAAACTTTTTTCAAACTGTTTATTTGTATTTATAAAGCACTTATAAAGGAATTACACATCCCTTACTGATGCAAAACTGCTACAACTACCTCACTTACTATTAATAAACACCAAATTGGGAGTTCGTTGAGGTAAAGCTCTGAGTTAATAGTACATTTGTGTTCCCTAATCTAAAGTGTTACCAAAAGACTTTTTTTTTTTCGAGATAAAACTTGTAAAAGAATGAGTGTGTCTTAGTTTTTCATAGTGCATGTTTAGATGACGTTTATCGCATTCAGTGGTCTCTGGTGAGTTTAGACCGTTTTTTCTTTCACTTTGCACTGGCAACTGAGATAGATCAATAACCTAGTCCCTCTACGCCCAAATCAAGGGTCATCCTATGCATCGGAATTCTATAATTAGAGCAGAAATCTAGTTCTGTAATCAGTAATTCTTTTGGTTCAAAGATTCACTGTCATAAGACTTGTGTGAAAAAAACACTGTGACCCGGCACTCCGCTTCCATCAATTCCCTTCACTGCTGTTTTGATCACTGCCCACGCTAGATAGGCTTCGATCCACTCAGCCACCGACGCGCACTGGGTCATGCTCAAGCCTGCGCCTGTTTGTTGTAAGCCCACTAGCATAGCCCAACTCCATGCATGCAATGAGCATGCTCTCCCCACAGAGTGTGTTCAAGAGCAGAGAAAAAGAACGAAATTGTAATTCATGTATTGATCACAGCTGCTGTGCTCATCTCTATAGGAGAGATACTCAGAGAATAGCCATCTCCCATAATACTCATCAGCGACATTCAGTAACCACAGAAAACAGCTTGTGGTCAGGATTCACCTCCTATAGAACATTCAGACCTTCCATCCGTCTCATTACAAAGATTGATCGCTCATTTATGCATGTTATAATGTTTATTAAAAGCATTCTCAAGTTGCTGCTGTAATTCATGGTCTTTTTAAACTAGGGAGAAAGTGTGGAGTTCTAAAATTGCTGTTTGCATGAAACTTTATTATTTACTTTTACTGTATTTGCTAAACGACTCCCAAAACAATTAAATCTGCAAATCATTTCTCGAAACCCCTCTGGCGATTGGTCGATTTCATTTCACTTTCTTCAAAAGTGGCACCTAGTGGCAAATAATGAATTTGCATTTTCATTTTCATTTCATATTTGTTTTAAAAACTACACGCATCAATGATTCAGAATCGACACTTTCTTTTAAAAGACAATAACTTGGTGTACTTTCAGACTTAAAATATTTTCATTCGCTGTTTTACACACTTCATGAAGTTATTTAATAATATATAAAAATAGGGGCACTTTAAACTAGAAGCCAACAGAATCAATTATGAAATATTTAAGAGATAACAAAATTTCCTTTTTTGAGTGATCTGTATTCATATGTAAACACAGAGCCAGGTCTGGTGGGTCACACAGCAGCTGCACAGCTAGACTAGCCCCTAATGATGAAACAGTGGCTGCAGCGGTTAAATCACTGTTCCCACAGGTCACATTAGACTGAGTGTTAGTGTCACTGAAATGCACCTAATGGTTCACGCTGACTTCCTCTGACTGCAGAAGTCACATCTCATGAATCTGTGTGAGTGAAGGAGAGTGAAATGATTGTTTTACTCAGTATCACACTTTAGGAGACCTGACAGCAGCTCACATGCTCTCGCTCTTTGTTTTCTGTTTTTTCAATATCTTGATTATTTAGTGCCAGGTTTATGACAAGGTGCACACATAAAATACACACATAGATATTGATTTTCATTTATTGAATAAATAGGGTCAAGATTCTCATCTGTGCTAGACTGTCGAATATTTGTGCGCTTGACTTCCAACACTTTATTAAAAATCAAAGTGTTAAAAAATGCCTACACACCAAACCCCTTCCTCTCCTGCCTCTGGTGCCCTCAGATGGGATTTACAGAGGCTACGTTAATTAAACGTCCGCAAACCAGCACATTTAAGCATTTGGAGAGGTAATTAACAATGGCCTGCGTGAATGCTAGCTAGCAGCAAAGGTCAAGACAGAAAGTGTATTACAGGCACAGAAAAAAAAATTGCTGAATATGTCGTTTCATTGTTAAGAGGGTCAGTTGCACCAGACGAAAAAGGGATTGGATGTAGGTATCTTTTAGATATTAGAGTTAGTGTGAAAATTGGAAACACACTAGTCATTCAGTTGGCCTGAGGGCAGATGGGGGCCCTGTAGTTCGACACTCTTCCAGATGGAATTAGTAATGGAGCTTAGAGCTGCTTGTGCCCATTAAAAACACTGTTCTGTCCCGATCCTGAGAAACAGTCTAGCACATGGACTATATAAGTATAATTGTTTTGAATCAGATTTAGCCAGTTTCATCATATCTGTATGTTAGAGCAGTGAGTTAATGGTCAGTTTCTACAGTTTGGCTGGCATTGCATGTGTAACTTGTGGCAATCTTGGTGACTCAACAGCAAACTAAAGTACTTCCCGTTTGGACGCCATAGATTTTGTTCCAGTAACTTTTCTTTAGTATCTTCGGACATATGACTGATTAAATTTTACAAGTACGGTAAAGGCATAATGGTTGAAAGGAAGGAAACAAATTACATAGTTCATGTCTCCATGTGTCTTTTTGAATGTGGAGGCCCAGAATTGTGTCTGAAAATAGATTTTCCTCCTCCACTGCTGGCCTGTTTGGCGGACGCTGGTCTATGTGACCTGCCTGCTCTGATTAGCTCAGTGGTGGGGAAGGAGCCCAGTGTTGGGAAATGAGCAGAGCTTGTCAGGCCAGCAGGGTCAAGGTGAACATGGCCAAGAGGCTGTGACCAACTTCAGAAAAACTTTACTTCCTCATCCTCTTATTTCCATATCCTCTTCCTTTACTTCCATTTCCTCTTTTTCCCCCTTTTTTACGACTGTCACATTATTATACACTTTACACATACACAATTTTTCACATATATCAATATAAATTTTGAGGTCAGGAGGATTAAATGGTAATTTGTCAATGTGAGTGTTTATATATAAAAATAAATGGTAACACTTTAGTACAGGGACCAATTCTCACTTAATTATTAACTTACTTGCATGCACAATCAAAGGATTGGATTTTAAATGTGCAACATAGAGAACCACTTAAAATAAAGTTTGGCCATATAAATTGTATTAATTTATTAAATAGTAATAACTATTAGGGCTGGGTATCGTTCAAAAATATTTGATACTGATACCTTGAGTTCGATACCAGTTCCTAAATGATACCTCTTTCGATACCAATTTTATTAAATCAGTTTGAACAAAATGACATTATCTCAAAAATCATTGTTTTTCAACTTATTGACATTTATACAGACTCAAAACCTCTCTTGAGCCACTCAATGGAGGAAAAAATATATATTTAACACAATGAATCAGTGCAAATTAGTTTTAATAAAGTTAAAATAGTTTTTACATTTGTTATGCTACATTTACACTAGTGCATTTTAATTTATTCTTACAATAGCCTTATCATTTTTTCCCTCTTTGAAAATATTGCATATTTAATTTTTTTAAGGCAAAAAGCATTTGTCTTTTAAATAGTTAAGCTTTCATTTTATTATTGGAAAATAAAGGGGATTTTATATTACAGTTTAAAACACTGAAGAAATAATGTTTTAGTCATTTTTGTAGCAACCTATTATGTACATTCTACTGAACAATTGTAATATATTTCTGCTGCCATATCCAAACCGAACATTTATTTGGACGTCTTGCAATGAATACCTTTACAGTTCTGTGTGTCAGTGATATGATGATAGATTTACTCAAATGAAACCCTCTTAAAGTAACCCTCAGAGCAGTTCCTGAGATGTTATTCATGTAGCCTACAGGTATTTATGTCATCATTTAGTGAGATGCAAGACGTTAATATCACCGGAAATGTCACGCGCAGGTCAGTGTACTAGTAAACAAAACCGCATGTCTGCACCATACATTAAACACAGAGACACGCAGAATTCATATTTTTTTGCAGTTAAATATTGACAAATACTATTGAAAGCAGTAGTGTGTTGCGCGTGCACATTTATGTGTGTGTGGTGGAATTGTGCAGTGCGCGATACAGAAAGAGCAACTTAATGTAGAGACAGAAATGCCGTGCTGCCATGTAAATAATATAAATAACATAAAGCTATTATACATACTTCTCATCAAACACACTGGCTAGTGCTGCAGTCTTATTGGCTCACTGACGATGATGAGAGTAACCCCTTTAGGAATCAAACAATCCGATTTTTCGATACTCAGTTGTATCAAGGCAATTTGGTTGGTACCTAAAAATATCTAACTCAATACCCAGCACTAATCACAGTTAATTTTTATTATTTTAGAATGTATTGTAATAAAATGTATTAGTAAGTGTATGTTTTTTACGCTACTGTTCATTTTTTACTATTTTGTTTCAAAGAAATTCTTAAATCAACATGGATGCATTAAATGGATTAAAACTGACAAGTGGAGGCTTTTACATAGTTAGAAAATAGTTATATTTCACATAAATGCTTTCTATTCCTAAAACAAATTAGCTTTTCCATCAAAGGAATTAAAAATATTTTAAAATATATTTAAATTAAAATGGTTATCTTCACGATAATAATTCACAATGCCATTTTTATTGCATTTTTGATTATCTTATAAAAGGTGAACATGAAAGACATCTTTCAAAAACTCTTCACTACATAAACATATTAAAGGTGCTCTATGCGATCTTGCAAACACTAGGGGTACAGGATGTGCCCCAAAGCAAAAACAAAAAAGAAGTTTGTATTTGTTGTGGTGCACATAGTGTTTGTTTCGGTATTGCAGCCTCTGTGTTGTCTTTCGAGACCGTTTTCTTTCCCAATGTATTCAGAGGGCAGACAGCAAGACGATCAAGGGTTGATGCATACGGTTTGAGATAAAAATGAAATCGAGCTAAAATCCTGCAACTTTGCATAGAGCACCTTTAAGTTGACAGCCCTGCTATTTTTATCTTGTTTTGTAGTTAAATTTTTTTTTTATGACTGAGCATGTTGCTTTTTTATCATTGCAAATTATCAGATTATAATGCATTAATTTTCTACATTGGAACAATTATGGTGGGCTGTTTTGTCGTCCTCCTATTTCTCCATGCAATCACACTTCCAGGAACTTGCCTCTCAATCAGAGCTTTATTATAACTTGATTGGGTTCATGAGGCTCTTACAGTGGAATCTCACTCATTGCCTGCAGACTGATGGAGGTGTTGGCCCCCATCCTCCAATATGTCTTTGCCATATCCAGCCATTTAGCCCCGGATTTAATACAACAAAGTGCCATTCATTACCGCAGTGCCTGAAAACTCCCGTAATTATCCAAATTTAGCACAATGAAATTCACTCAACTAGCTCAAAAGTCTCCCACTCTTCAGCAGCTAATTTAGAAAGCTCACTTGTCCAGGGTTTCTAGGCAATTACAACCCATGAAACTGCTTATACACGAATAATACACTTTCCGAACATTCCCCACCCTAGCTGTGCAATGAACACATATTAGTTTTATCAAATCACGTAGTGGTTTTGCTAAGCTCCACTTTTACCCATTCAAACAGACAAAGAGAACAACTTCTCAGAGTGTTCATTGAACATTGTTCATTATTAAATAATGTTGGATATGTTCCTCATGCCTTTTTGCTGCTTTTGGTTTTCTTGTACTTGAACTTAATGCACAGCCAAACTCCGCTGTGCCGTAGTGTCAGTCAGGAGCGTTTTGTCTGAGCTCAGTGTCGATGTATAGTGATTTGAGCTGATGGGCACTGAACTATGGAAGCTCCGTGGAGGCTTCATTAGTGTTAGTTGCTGGCTTGATGGTCCCTTCCTGTGTACTCTGAGTGGGTGAATGATTTCTGGGCAACATGATGGAGGATCTCAGTCTGAGCCCCTTGGAGTTTGTCAAGCTACTGCTAATTTTAGCTTAGTGGGGCATTGCCTTCCCCGCAGCTTATCATTTTTTCATCTTCTTTACCCCCTTTTCTATCCAGTTTTTCCTGTCATTTCGAGTTCATCTTTTTGTCTCCTGCAAATGTTCTGGTGAGGTGGTAGTTTTGATATATTTTTTAATAGCAATAATTGATTGCTACGATTGCTTTGTTTACATCCACCTATTTCTATGCACATTTTGGGATGTCACATAAAAAACACAATAAAACGAGACGCAAGATGTGGAGTGGGACAGATCTCATCTTACAGCATCTGAAATGCCATTTTTGTCTTTTTTTTATTTAGGACAAGTTAATCAAGAAGTGGCGATTTTGTTCTCTTCAACTCATAGCTAATGAACCCATAGCTTCTCTCAATGTAGCTAATGTCAGTTATTTCATAATGGTGTTAGTTAAGCATCCCTGATATGTTAAAAACCCTTAAATTGAAGGTGTAAATATCAGTTTTATCGATATGAAAAGAGAGGTTATGTTTTGTTTACCTTGTGTTAATGCCTGTGAAAAATGTTATTTGTTAATATCTTACTCAACATCATCTCATTTCTGCATTATGACATTTATTTTTAAAAAAAATGTCTCTTTAGAGTTATTAAAATAGCTTTTTAGAACTTGTGTAAGTTGATGATTACCACAAGATGAAATTTAGAAAAGTAAGAGAACGAATAAAAGTAGTTTTTGAAGTAATTAAAGTACAATCAGGGAAAGGTTCATTATACACCTTCCTTAAAAAGTTGCCAAGTTGATTTCTAATGTGTCCCATTATACATTGTTGTATAATATAATGATGCAAATCTGATGAAAGACTATTCTAAAAAATCATAACATTGAGACCATCTGCTGAGTGACAAATGCTCAAATGACATGTAATTATAGTTTGATATGTTCATTAAAAAAAGTCAGCTTAAGAGGAAAAAAAAATCATTCTAAAAGTCACTTTTATATTTGACTTCATGTCTGTCACCTACCCTGAACCCCTGATCTAGGAGCAGCAAGCTGACTCAACCAGATCTGACCATGTTTATCAAGTGAAATGGTGTCACTGTTATATCAGATCCCACGTAGTGACTGCCTACACCACAAAATCTCTCTCTCTCTCTTTGCTTTTGAGTGGGTACATTTGCCAGACTGTTCTCTGAGGTGAAGCGTATGAGTGTTATCCTTGTGAATTTTGATATTTTCTCTGAGCGCAGTAAAATATTGGGTTCTGAGTTACAGGGCAATTATTGTGATGCTCCATGTCTGACAGTGAAACTGATATGAGCTGAAAAGCACTGGTTATATTTTCGAGTATTTTCCAGTTGGCTTAATTGCACGTAAATGGAAAGCGAGAGTTTGTGTGCTTTTGCTAGGTGTGAATACCTTAGTGTGTGTGTGCGCGCATGTGGTTTACTTCTTTTCAGCTTAAGTCCTTCTCAACATTGGCATTCTCGTAACTTGTTGTTTATTGCAAAGCCACAAACGTACAGCAGCCCACAGCTTACTTTAGCAAGCTTATGTGAAATTTACAGCAGAGAAACATTAGTTGAGTGGAAAAAAGGCTGTCATTGTTAGTGTACGGAGCGGCTCACATTCAGGTGCTGAGTGTTGTGTAGTATAGACTGTCTCTCTCCCACACTTAGACAGCTTCACATGTCTCTGTGGCCTGTGTTTCCCCTCCAGGGCAAGGTGAATTGAGGTTTCGGTGTCCTTCTTTCTACACAATATTACAGCACACACTATTAACACAAAGTGAGCCAGAGTTTTGCTAGTGGCAGTTCCCACAGTCTCTTTTTTGCGTAGTTTTGGGAGGAATTAAGAGGGGAAAAGAATGTATTATTTGCCCCAGGCGTGCAAAAAA
Source organism: Enteromius viviparus (assembly GCA_032353835.1). Classification (NCBI taxonomy): domain Eukaryota; kingdom Metazoa; phylum Chordata; class Actinopteri; order Cypriniformes; family Cyprinidae; genus Enteromius; species Enteromius viviparus. The sequence continues at coordinate 4,171,914 of JAUCNO010000353.1, forward strand.
TATTTGGAAAATCACAGTGAAGTCTTATTTTTACAAGATACCACTCAATCCTTCTATTTATCGGTTTTTCTGCAAAATGCTAAATTGGTGCCTGGCTGAAGGGCAAAATAAAATTAAATACAGATCAATAACATACGTGAGTGGTTATCATGAGCAAAAAAAATTAATTAAATAAAAAATGTGTGTATGTATGTATATGCATAGTATATAGAGTATAGTATATATATATATATATATAGTATTCATTAAAACACATAGTATGGTTTTAAGCCCGGTTCACATCAAGAACTGTAACTGACAATATCAGTTAATTCTAATCACATACTCGTTTGCCGCTTTAAATTCTCAAGCTCATTATAGCAGGATGAATTCTTATTGGGTGTCAATGATTTTGTTTTTTAAGCAAAATAAAATAATTCTGCAAGTGATTCGAATGATATTGTTTCTCTGTGCCTTTATCGTTATAGCTGTGGTGTCGGCTCTGCTATTTTTTAAGATTGATTTCTTGATTTTTTTTAATTATTGATTTCTAGAACTTCATCATTATCTTTATAGTTCATCCTTGTTGTTAATGGGCCCTGAGACACACATTCATATTATATTTCATGACATTGTAAAATTCAATAAAAAGGACTAGGTGTTACAGTCTCTGGTGTTGCTGATTCCATAGAGTGTTTTACCACCAGTTGTGTTAAAAAATAAATAAATTATATATATATATATATATATATATATATATACACACACATACACACAATCAATGTATTTTTTGTTTTGCAATATTTTATATTCTATTTATTTATTTATTATTTTTACGTGCTGTCAAATGATTAATCGCATCCAAATGAATATTCAAGTATTCAATAAATGTGAATTAATATAGTAACAGTAACAGTAACACATTTTTAATGTAAAAATATCAAAAATAAATAAACAAAGGATTTTAGGATGAACACTGATACTTAAATACTGATCCAAGACCAGAATTTATAGCTTTTTTTACTTAATAGATGTTGATATTTAGATGCAAGAAAATGCTTCTAGATCATCAGGCTCCTTTCTGTAACCTCACTGGCCTTTGTGACACACGAGCAGGTGTGCCGGTGAAGTCATGCCCGAACCCTTTGCTCTCTTTCCTGCTCGTCATTGTCAGTCACTTTAACTATTGTTTCGGGTCAGCTGGTCCCATGTTATGACATCCAGAACGAGTTGACACAAACAGCATTGAAGAGGACCTTATGGAGGTGAGAGATGACACATTTAGAGGCCAGATGCGACGTATCCGGATTTCCTCTCCTGTCACCGAGACAGGATGTGTCCTCGGAACTGTTTCTCAGAAGAGGATACCACATATCTAAGGAAGACCTAGATAAGGGATATGGGTGTAGCGATAGTGTCAAAAGGCCTAATGCCTTTGTAGCGGTAAGGGGAGACTGGAGCATTGTTCAGCCTCTGGAATAGATTATTCCAGAATACATAAAGCCGCCTTCTATTTGCACAAGAAGGAGGGAGACCTTTGATTTTTTGCAGTACAATAGGCTACTCTCATGACTACAACCATAGACCCTCTGAGTGCAAATGGATATCTGCGCTTCACACTTCCAGATAGAGAACCAGCTGTCTTTAATCATGTTGTACGATTCAATCTGATTTGGAGTCTCGTGTATCAGCGGGGTACGCCGCGGTGCAATGCAGAGCAGGACAAAGGGGGTGGATGGGGATTTGGATAGAGATAACAGCAAGGCAGTCTTTGAACGAAAGCTGTAGCCCATCTCCTCAGAGAGTTTTGGTGGCTTGAAATTGGGCCGAGAGAACTGGTCAGCTGTGGCAGGTTGATAGTTTCCTCCATTTCTGTCTTACATTTCCTGTAGATGCATTGCCAGTGCACAATTCACAACTAATATTTTTAACATTTGGGATATTGGGGCTAGTTGGCAGTGGTCCTCAACCTTTTTGATTCCAATACCTCCCATTATCCACAACATTATTTTAAGGCTGACATACTCAGTTTCTGTTCATTTCAGAATTCCAGAAGTTTTAAGACCACACTTTATACATAATATAATTTTTTTAATTTATGTAAAATCACAAATATATATTGAAACCCTGGTCCTTCAAAGAAACAAACCAAGATGAAGTGCATCAAGGTAAAAATATTAATTATTAGTTGGTTTAGCTTATTTGAATGCTTTCTTAGTTTTAAGCTAAATAAGTTCACTTGAGGGACCCTTGAAGATTTTCTGGGGCCCCCTGGTTGGCCCCAGGCCACTAGTTGAGATGCACTTCTACAATGGCATCTAATCTCATACATACTTTAAACTTGATAAAATAAAAATTTTACAAACTTTCGAAAAATAGAGAGCTGAGAAATCGTCCCGTCGGAAAAGAAATGTGACAACTCTTCTCCAAAGTGCTTAAATAACCTTCCGGACGAATACAGATGGTTTGAGACCATCCTTACTACTTTTTTAAAGACTTCATCCTGACGTGAAGCAACGTGAAGCAATGCTGATGTGTTGTGGGAATATTACCCTGAACCGTGGCCTCCCAGGTTCCAGGAGAAATTAAGCTTTCACAGAATATATTAAACCTTATTTATCAAACTCAATTATATAATTACGGCTCCGTTTCAGCGAGAGACTTTGGATTTGCGTAAACCCAGTATAACATCCACCAAAAATACGACTTGATGGTTCGATATGTCTGCAATTGTATCCAGATGTTTGCCGACGGCATTTCGATGGTACTGCCTGAGCCTTGAAAAGTTGATGCAGGATTTCTGAAATTGAAATTGTCAGTAGGGGTTCACCTAATTTCCCTGCAGCTGATTAAATAATTGTTTATTTTAGTGTAAGAGGCCCCGCGGATTGCCTAAGTGAATTAAATGTAATTTCATTTCACTAGCTTTGTGTGCAAATTGCCCCCTTTAAACCAAAGAATCCTTTCTCTTACATCCGCACGGCATGCCAAATGCATTATTAGCCCTTATTTTCACATATTACGTCTGTGATGTGTGTCAGTCTCCAAGCATCCCCTGCTTCTCCTCATCATTTGAACTGCCTCTGCTTTTAGGCACGATTTTGCTGTCCACCTCACCAAAACTACCGTAGGATTGACGTTGCAGAGGCCTGATGCTGAAAGCTATTATTTTCAGCTCTAACACAGACATTTTTCATAAACGCCGCATTGTTTAGAGCTGAAAATCGACAATGGGTGAGAAACCGGTTGCAAAACCTCGAGAGCAGCTAATTACAGTAATGGGTTTAAGACAGAAAGGTGTGATGTTTCTTCCCCGCCTCTTTCACCTGAGACTAGAAGCTTTTAATGGAGAGCTTTATGGGATTGTGGGAACATGCTCGTTAAATAAATAGATGTAATTAGGTCCTGCCTCTAATTACTTCAGATTCCTCTCACCAGGACCGAATTAGTCCGACTCCCTAGAGTGCCTGGTGTTAGGCATGCGTAATCAATCACATACAAACAGAATGCACAGGCTACACCCACAGAAAGTACCAGAGTGCAGCAGGGTCATTCATCACAGCCCGCAATGCAAACAAGAACAGCCATTTTGTTGTTTACTGCGAGTACCTCTAACCTCGCACTACCTGTACGCGTACCTTTGTTGTAGCCCTTGCCGTATGGAAATAAATGATGCCAAAAAATGCATAATCCAGCCTATTATTACACCTCATCCCGACTGCAGATGAACGGTAGCGCAAAATTTGTTTTGATTATGATTAGCGGTGTTTTAACCAGTGCTGCGTGATAATGCATGGCACCTTGCGAAGGCCGTGACGGATACCAGATAGCGGGAGCAGCGCTGAGAGCAGATACAGTGATAAACTGGAGAAGGCCAGGAAACAGACAGGGCCTGGGCTCTCTGCGGCCCCTCTAGCCCGTGGAAAAAAAACAATGCATCACCTCACAGCACGGCCAGACGTGGCAGGCGAGAAAAATCACCCCACACTTTGGGAAAACAAAGACAATCAGGGCTTTCTCTCATTCGTCTCCCCTCCTTTTCCTTTGGTGAGCAGCTGCAGCAAGCCAGTCAAATGTGTGCTTTTTTTTCCCTTTTTTTCTCTCGCCAACTTGTCCTTTTTTTGAGATGTAATGGAGGGAGAAAGATAAAAAACCCTGGCAAGGTATGCGTTCGTTTTTACAGATGGCAGACTGGTCCAGTTGATAATTGAAAAGGAAGTCTGGGATTGTGCACCATTCAACAGGAGAAGGCTATTTCTGGGTTTTCCTGTGTAATTGACCCACGACCTGCTCCCAAACACATTCACATCTCAACATACACTTCTGCTTTTATTAAATCCTGCCTTCCTACTTAAAATGTAATCCCTGCAAACTTGTTAATGTGAATAAATGATTGTTTATTAGATAAAGCATGTTGTTACTGTACTCCAGCACACCATCTTTTAATGGAGACATGTAAATTGTACTGTATCCAGTCAAAAATTATTATTATTTTTTTATTTATTTTCTTTACTACAACTGCTAATGGTGGATGAATTGATTCATTAAGTGCCATATATTTATTATTAACTAAATTATTATTTATTACTTAATAGAAATATATTAGTTTTTACAATTTTATTTTGATATTAATTATATAATTTTATTTATTTTTTTATTCATTACATATTATTTATATATATATATAATGTTTTTTCATTATTTGATTACACACATGGATGCAAATGCAGACTCACACACACTATGAATAGAATAAAAAACACCCTACCATTTATTTTCCATGTTGATCAAAATAGTTTTACATAATTTAAGAGTCTAATTCTAACAGTCCTTATCACAGTCACCAGATGCAGTTACGATCATCTTTCCATTCTGATTTAGTTTTGGCTTTAAGAGTCAAGAGCTTTTGATTTATATTGTTTTAAATCCAAAGCTTTCGGCCCTCTGTATACATAACCATATAAGCTTTCTGGAAGGCTAAACAGGAGGCCCAGCACAAATGAATGATTTGACTAACAAGATAAATTATGAGTTGTGTTCACACTGTGTGTAGGTTGTATGTATATTAACTCTCTGTGGCTGTTGTACGATGAAGGTCTGCGGGCCAGGCAGAGGGAACACGTGTGAGTGATTTGGCTCTGGAGCACAGAAGGCCAGGGAGAGAAATCCACAAAGCTGATGACGGACACTTTGTTTGGCTTGTAACGCTAGAACAGGATAGGAAAGAATAAATCAATCAATCATGTCTAAAATGTCAGGACTAGCATGTGGCCCTCTAAAAACCCCACTGAGAACAGAAAATATATACATTCTCGCTTAAAGGTTGTAAGAAAGCACTGATTCTGACGTAAATGAGCCATAATTCGATTTTGAGATAATCTTCCAGCAAGGTATTGTGGGTTTGTGTTGTAGGATATGCCAGACATCTTGCTGCCTTAAAGGGGTAGTTCACCTAAAAGTGACAAATTCAAATCCTTTCCATTCCAAACTGGAGATTTGGAATTGCACATTTATTATCACATATTTAATTGAAGTACCCATAGAATATGTAAATACATTACTATCTAAAGCTATCAACATAGTATTGTAGTGCTATAGTACTTTTTGTAAATGATAAAACTATTGATTTAGGTAAGTGTAATGCTTCATGTAAAAGTAGTGTCATTATTGTTGCGGCAAGCCATTAGAAAGGTGTTCATGCACCTTCAATGAGTTTACCTATCTTTTTATGTGCACAATAAGGATGTGAGATCCCTCCCTCTTGGCTTGAAATGCTGCACGCATCAGAATGATGCTCTGCGGTTGCAAAGGGCAGTTGTCAGAATGACTTTGCATTTGCTGATAGCTCATGGAAAACATTGCTCCATCTCATTAAGTTATTGCCATCATTTTTATTCTTTATGGTTGTGCGGGCTACCGTCCCTCATTCTCTTTTCACATTCATTTTCTACGTATCTATGATTAATGGGAGATGTCGAACTGTAGAGTGAGCAAGCATCAGCGAAGGTGAGATCATAATTAGTTTAGCTGATGCAGGGCCCTCCAATGGCGCATCTGGATGGAAAAATTACCCTATAGGAAGCTGGCGGCGCCCCAAAACTTTTTACTGATACATTGTGAAACACCCGATGAATCAAGTGCCCTTTCCCTGCCAAAAAAGCTCTACCGACTCAAAGCCAAAATTATGTCTGCAGAAAGCTTTCCATTCTAAATGTATTAGAGCACAATTAGGAGCATTGTAGTTTTCTGGCAGGAGGAATGTGCTCCCTGCTCAAGCCGCCTGAAGTTAGGCTAAATAAATCGTACACATTCTATAAGGCTAAATGAGTTTTACAGGGACCGTAATCGAGATAATTCCTGTGATTTGCCCCAGTTGACTCTCGGGATTCACTTGTAGTTCTGTCCGTTCCCGGTGGATGATTCATGTGGCTATATCTCTCTCCTTTTTTCCGACTTGAGTTTATTTTTCCCCCCTTCTCTCACAGTAGAGTGCAATCTTTCAAGCTACTAGATATTCTGAGTTCCAGCCATGCATTTAAAGGTTCCTGTCATACATGTGTTCGAGATGAGTCATTTGTCGAAAGATCAAAATATTTATGTTACTGGTATCTTATAATATAAATCACGGGAAGGTTAATTAGTGTTAGAATCAGCTTGGTTATATTAATTGTGCCTCATCCTGGCTTTGTGATTGAACACATTGTCTCCCTCACCATCAGAGCTGCCATATCCAGCAACACCCTGCTGAGTCTTTTTTTTTTGCCTTTTCCTCTCTCTGCCTCTTTCTTGCTTTCTCTTTTACATTCACCTCCCGTCTCCATGAATCTCCATCCCACTTTTTCTCAACAGCCTGCTTCTTTTTTTTTTTTTTTTTTACTCATTTTGGCTCTCTTTCTTTTTTATGATTTCAGAGACGGCGGGGCTCGGGGGTCTTCTGCGCCAACTGTCTGACCACCAAGACCTCACTGTGGAGGAAGAATGCCAACGGCGGCTACGTGTGCAACGCGTGTGGCCTCTATCAGAAGCTGCACTCGGTAAGGGGGGAACTAAGAAAACATCAGTGCAAGGGATGGCGAGAACGCCTCGCCAGCCCACCCACAAATTGCAGAAACAGAGTTCAAAATGAACGGAGAGGTGACAGCGTAGCAGCTCCGGTTTGATCGCTTCATTTCCGCGCTGTCAGGCGAGGACCCCGGGGGAAGAGCCCTTTTGGCCTTCCTCAGCCCTGCAGCCAGCTAATGGCCCTATGGAAGTAATTTTGCACCAGCTGGGAGCTCCACTTCCCACACTCCTAACAAACACCTGACCTTAAAACCTGAGACACAATGCCTACTGGCACAACCTTAAAACCCAGTCAAGTGGAGTCTTGCTTTAACATTTTTGAATTCTGTATGAATTTCTTATTATAGTTAACCTTTATTTTAGTTACTTTAAGAACTCATTCTAATTTACAACAACAGCCTCTCATAAAACACAAAAAGAGACGTTTAGTAGTATGTTTAAGCTTTTTCCAACCGATAAAGTCAGTGGCAACTACAGTGGTCATCCGCTTCCATAGTATGCAGAAAAGAAGCTTATCTCTTATTGTTTTCCAAACCAAAAAGACAGAATTTTTTTTTTTTTTTAAACCACCTCTGTTCTAGAGTGTTATAGACATTCTGGTTGCTCAATATTATATGGAGGTTTACAATGTCTTCTCCTATACTCGCAAAAAATAATATTTGTATATGTATGTATATATATATATATATATATACATATATATGTGAGAAAATATTTGTAATTATTATATTATTATTTTTTTATAGCTATTTTTCTAGATTGTAGTTTGTTCCCACATTAAGACACAGTCTGTATTTCATTTTTCCTCTTCAAATCAAAGTTAATATTATATTATTTCTTCAGTAACTGGTTGGTTTGATTCATAACAGTCTTTAACTGTGACATGAATAGCAAAAATACTTCTGCAAAAAGGGAGTAGGCACTGTTACATTTAATTATAGTCATGCATATGCTTTCTGCTCATCTGAATAATATATTTTTATAAATTTAAAAAATATATTTTTTAATATATTTGCATAAATTATGAGTATACAGTGACTATTTTATTTTTTCAGCCTGTGTGAAATATGCACAGAAAAAGAAACTGCTCGTTTCTGTACTCGGTCACTTCATTTGATTTGCTTGAATTGGGTCAAGTCCGTGAGTGTTACGGTTTCTTCCTGTCTTGATAAGCAATGTTGGAAGCGCTTTTTGCTTCGGTGGCCTCAGGCTATCAGGACTAGTGTCTGGGTGGCACAGGCTTGGAAACAGGGGGCCGACTGAATCAGTGTGGTCGGCTGGGGTAAAGCGTTTAGGCACCACAGCACCCACACCACAAGAGACTCTTTCAGGGGCCATGCCACCTGGTGGCTTGAGTCGTGCTAACTTGACCCGACACAGGCGCTCACATCTGCGCGTCTGTCCGCACCGCTTCATCAGAGAGCCTGCAATCAATGGGCGCTTCACAGCCGAGCTTGTGAAATACTGTATGCTCTATTTATTGCCCCACATTAAACACTGTCTGGAGTAAATAGGTTCGCTCACGCTGGAAGTTTTTCTAACTTTGACATTTATTTTGGACTTCCATCATGCATTGATGCAGCATCAGTCTTTACTCTGGCTTCCCGGGACAGAAAAAGTGGAGTGGCCATGACTTTAAGGTAAATGGGAACAATTCTTGACAGTTTAGCTACTAAGATCACACTGATTTTAAAATAGACGTGATGAGTTTGACGAGAGTGGAACACAGTGGCCTCAGTTATTTTTCAGTCATAATCAGCTGATAGCTGGTTACAAGTGAAATATTATAACCATTTAAAATTGTCCCATTTTTAAATATATTCCAAAAAAGTTAAGCTATTTACTCCAGTCTTCATTGCCACATGATTTTTCATAATTTATTCTGAAATGTTGATATGCTCAAGCAACATTTGAAGTATTTCTAGTGCACAGGCTGTACAGAAGACACATGTAAACCACTGAAAGCTGTGTTCAGATGCACAGGAAAGAATGAATCATACGTTTAAAATTCGATTTTTAATAGCTGACAGAAAATTACTTTAAAGTGGCACTACAGTATCACTTTTGTAGTGAAATAATGCTGTAGACATTCCAGAACTAAGCATATGAATATATATATATCTTATATATTCAATATCAACCAATATATCATTGGTTCTGATATTTTTGAAGTCGTCGGATATGACCTTAAACCTAGTAATGAGAATTGCTATCTTTACTCTTCTCGAGATGATCTTTTTATTTACATTTATACAACGACTTTTTAGAGTGCTTGTGAAATAGCATAAATCTGTGTTTTATTAGTTCTAGCTCAGTGCTCACCTTTGATACAGCTGTGTGGTGGGATGATCTAAAGCCTGTACATTCTAGCGGTGGACTGAATGACCAGCTGGGCAAAGTCTCTCTTCTCTGTGTTCTTTTACTATAAAGTAGCTTCTGCAGTGGACCATCAGGTTGTGTACACGTCACACTCCACTAGAAGCTAATAAACAAGATGTGGAGACATCTCTCCGAAGCCCTCGGGATCCTTCGAAACACTGCCGATTGGCTACAGGATTTGTTTTCCTGATGTTTCTGTTTTTGGTTTCTGCTATAAGATGCTGAGTCATCTACAGCAGTTTGATTTCTGGAGCAGAGGAAAAGCACTGAGGATGTTTAGCAGAAGATATCTCGTAGTCTTTCAGGTTCTTGGTTTGATAAATAATCGAGTGACTGTTTCACTGATGGTGCGCTAACGCAGGCCAGCGGAGACTGTGTCCTTCATGTCAGCCTGGCAGTCAGTTTCTGGTAGTATTTTTTATATTTTTGAATAAAAACTTTTATACGCTGTACAGAAATCATTTCATAATAGCACCTCATAAAACCACACTGTAGAGAGCCCTAAATGGAGGTCTGTTCTCCTCGTGCCAGAACACATTGCAATAATAAATGTCTCTCAGATTTTATCTTCTAATAATAGGACCCGACATGCGCTGTAGCCGTGCGTCAATGCCCGACATAAAACGTTTTTCAGATTCGCCATCATGGAACTTTTTATGTGGGACGTAGAATGAATGTCGTTCTCTTAAAAAAAAGTTCTCGCAGCTTCTGAACTATGACCACCCATCGGAACAAGAAGGCCCAAAAGGTAGAAAGAAATAGCTGAAAAAGCTACAAAGTTTTGTTGACGGACAGCACAGTCGAGACAAGCCTTCCAGGCTCCTTTGAGCATTTAATACATTTCAGTGTTTAAAAAAGTCTTCAGATAAGTACTCAAACTGTCAAAAATAGATAAGATGAAATAAATAGAGAGATACCCAAGGGTATTATATAGCTCTATAGTATATTATTACAAAAGAGAATTATTGTAAAATTACAATTATTGTAGAAATATTATGAAGTAGTCCATTTACACCATTTATTTTATTTTTCCCCCTTTTTTGTCATATTTCTAGTTTAATACACATTTATATATATAGCTTATTTATTTATATTAATCACAAAAAGTGCAAGATTCAACTCCATATTCTGTTTTTTTTTTCATACCAAAAAGCCTTAGATTTTTTCATTATTAATTGTGCAGGGACCACTAAACTTAATCCCCCTCTTATCAGTTGTTCGTTTTGTAGTAGGAAGTAGATATAATCACAGGCTTTGAGACTTTAATGTCTCTTGTCTGGTTTGATATTGGTAAGACACAATTTAAGAACTCGTAGCCAACTGTATGTTTTTTAAATAATAATAATCCTGACAAAATTAGACTGAAAGAACAGGAAATAATGCCCTCTTTCTGTAGTGTGCAGTGAGGGCCTGACGTGGTCCAGCAGTAGAGGGCACTCTTTCTTTTTGTCTGGCTTTCATCCCCGTCCTCTGTTCAGAGCGACAAGCAGTCTGACATGCTCCAAAGAGTGAGGGCTTGCATTTATTTTAACACCATCTATCACATGGCATTAACTGAACTTAAGCAGATTTGTTAATTTTAAGATTTGTTTTAGATTGAACTCCTGTCCCCAGTGGCCAAATATTATTGAAAATATGCATCTCATGTTTCTTCCCGTAGAACATATGGTACAGAGCCAAAGGCTAGGCTGAGGCGGAGTTACATTTTTGCATGAATTATTTTTCCAGCTTTTACGGGGAACTTTTCCTTCTGTCATACTGAAACAGTCAGGTTTCCCAAACCCTCCTCGATTGCTTTCCTTAGCCTAGGAACACGACGGAGGATCTGGGTGCTACAAAGGCAAGTGGCTACCATACTTGATTGATTCCCTCGATGTGCCTCTACCTCAAAGTCAACAAGCAGTCGAAAGGTGGTGGCTGAGGGGAGCGACATGGTTCTTCTGCCAATTATCTCTAGCTCTGGGTGAGTCGTGGGTGATCTCGGCATCAAGCGAGGACTTGGAAGAATGTGTCTGGCAGTGTAGCTAGATGAGTTGCGTCACCTTACTGAAGTTTTCCCCCAGAGCCACTGCCTACCCGGATGGAATCTGAGCTCAGAAAAATAGATTACAGACAAGTGCTCCATTCTTTCCCTCGTGTTGCAGGTCTGCCACCGAAGGAAATATGCATATCTCACATCTCCATCCACAGTAGTTTCCATTTTAGCGTAGACGTAAAGGATGAGAAATGAGAAGCAACATACTCTTACTTCAGGCTTTTTCTTGTAAAGTAACACAATTCATAACAGTTTCACCCATTGATTTCTGTCTGTTTCTGTTAGTCAAGCTGAAAGACGCTTCTGTAATTCACTCATTTATATTTGTGAACTTTAGTGCCTTAATTTTTGAGCTAGACTTCTGTAGTCCAGTGAAAATAAAGCGGTAATTAATAGCCATTTGATGGGAGATTATTATGCTAACCAGCCTAATTACAGGAGTGTGTCCTCTGAGTCCCAGAAGGGATGAATCACTTTACTGAAATCACAATATTAGATCAGAGACCTTTTCATGAGGCAGTAAATAGAAAATAGAAAAATTGAAAAACTAAAAAAAAAAATTCAAATACTATGTCCTTAAAAATGCATTAATGTTTTTATGTGGCAGTTATTTTTTAGTGTGGTTTAACTATTGCATAAATAATAATGAAAAAATCTTACTTCTTGAATACAGTATATAGATTTTCTTAATTTTTCTCAACAAAAAATATTTTTTTTGTAGCACTGGGCAATTAATCAAGATTAAATGCTTTAACATAAGTGTTTGTGAACATAAAATATGTGTGTGTACTGTGTATATTTTTTTATGTATAAAGGCACACACATACAGCATAAATTTAGCATAAATATATTTAATATATATATTTATATTCATATCATTTGTTATTTATAAAAATATTTACTATGTCAACATAACAAATTTTTCTTAAATATATTTTTCTTAAACATAATTTTTATTATGCTTATATAAATACA
>JAUCNO010000353.1:4230629-4249531 GCA_032353835.1 Enteromius viviparus
GACGAGATCTAATCAAACTTTCAGATGACACGCAGCTCATTTCTTCATCACTATAAGTTACCCAAAACACATTAAAATACGTAACACCCGCTAGAAGTGCGTTTGTGCAGCAGAGCGGCTTTCGCGTGTGTTCCGTGAACGCTCTCGCGAGTCCTAAAGAACACGGTTGTCACTCCCTGTACTCAACTACTGTATTCTGCTGCTGTGTGAATGTGGCCAATAAAATGCTATTTTTTTTTTGTCAACACAATTTTATATAGACTATGAGTAGGTAAACTTTCAGTGACCAGTTCGTATATACAGAATAAATAGCATATGATTTCAGATTTGGTGTGCATACAGCAGGCAGACACGAGGAGAACAATACTGAAAATAAGTATAGGACCGGACAAATGCAAGTCAACAAGTCCTAGCCCCAGAAGCCCTCATGCTATATTCCTCTCTAAACCGAATGTCCAAGTGGCTTTTAAAAGCTTGTCTCTACACCAGTGCAGCTGCCAGAAATTGGAAGCAATAATTACAAAAGCGCTCTCAGCGTTGTATGAGATGGCGTGTGCACATGCAGGGCAGCTACAGAGTGATCACTTCCTTCATTACTCACTAGATACACCCACATGCCTTTCTAGCAGAGGAAGCAGCACAAAAACAAGTATTCCTTCTAGACAAAGAATACCAAGACCACCGCAGGAACAAAAGCTTCTGTCTTCAAAACATTAGCTGCCCGTTTTCATTCAAAGCAAATTGCAGTAAACTAATTACACGGACAGTTCCTTTCAAGCAACATGAGGTTTGTGGCTATCTCAAGGGCATGGTGCAGATTGGAGGTCTGTGATCTCAGTAACTCGCCCATTCCAGGGTCACCCTTATTGAAAATTAATAATGTGGAAACATATTACTGTTGCCATGATGAATATCAAAGTATTCTCACTGCATTTTTAAAGCAGACTGAGACACAAGCGGAATAAATAAGTAGGAAAGATTAAGTAGCTTAAAGGTGAAGTGTGTGATTCTTCCAATGGCAAAACGCTTTCTCCTGTTGCAGCTTAGTCTGCCGGGACTGTAAATTAGCCATTCGGAGGTTGATTCTTGAAGACTGGCTCAGTGGAACTGTCAAAACATAAGTCAATTTATGGCTCAACAATGTAGTGCAGAAGGAGCTAGGAGTGATGTTTTTAATGATTATGTTGCCATTGCAAATGAAGCTGAATTTACCCAGTTTTATAAAAAAGCAATAAAAAAAAAATAGTTTTGTACAGTATTTTATTTTTCATTTCCATACTTGACTGCTGGAAATAATTGAGAATAATTGATGTTTATTCTGTAATATGGGGGTTATGTATTCTATGCTTTCAGCAGACATGATGCAAAACACTGTATGACACAGACTTTAAAATTGATCAACGGATTCTACCGGGCATCAGTGAGCTTTAGATAGTTAGGGTCTGCTGAGTATTTCTCCACACGCTGCTTTGTTGTATCACGGAATGGCCAAAGGGCAGATTTCATCATGCTACAATGATTTTTTTTTTTTTTTCTTCAAAATCTGAGTATTTTTTTCTGGTGCAGCTCCAAAACACATTTATTCCATTTATGTTGAAATTTGATCAAATGTCAAAATTTTACAAGTTCAAATTCCATAAATGTATCAGGAAGGAAAAGGGAAAAAAAATACAGTAAAATAAATAAATACAGTATTTTTTTAAAAGAAATTATTATATTAGAGATATGTAATAATATAAGTTCAGATATTAATCAGCATATTAGAATGATTTCTGAAGGATCATGTGACACTGAAGGCTGCATTGCCAACACAGGACTAAAAAAAAAAAAAAATTCGAAACTTTTGAAAAGTACTGTGTACATCTAAGCATTTTTTTCTCTCTAGTATTTCCCTAAAATCATGTGTTTTGAGAGAATTCAAATAAAATACAAAGAAAAGAAAAGAAAGAAAGTTGGAATATAAACAAACATCATCATAATCATCATAATAAGCAACTTTCAAGCATCCATGCTGATAGGTGTCAGTTTAAATTGAAAGACCAATGAGATGAAGAGGAGCTAGTCAAGCATTGAGTGCACTTTTAGGAGCTAATATCCTCAGTTATTCTTTGCACAGTCACATCAGAAAGCAATGAACAAATCAAAACCCAGTCCCAAAGAAAGCTTTCATAACCTGTCTGTAGAGGGCCTGGTGCTTATAGCTTCCATTATGACACTCTTATGATTCGTATTTATTCTTGCATGCATCAGTGAATATTGTGATTCTCAAATTTCAGTAGCGAAAATACACCCTGGCAGAAAAGCCCAGGTCGTCTTGTGGGATGTCTCTGCGGCATGAGCACGCGGTTCATTAACAGGAGGACAAAGAGTAATTAAACAGCCAAAAGAAAGGGTCATCTGTATAAATGAACATCTGTTGGCGGAGCAGGGGAGACGGAGAGACTCTTGTGAGCGTGTCTGGACGGAGGAGAGAGTACAAGTCCTGTGACGCTCCCTGGAGAAAAGGAGGAAATAAAGAGATCGGAGCCTCAGCTGCACTGGGAAATTTCAATGACTGCTGGAATACTAAAGAGCGTGATTGCCGTAATAAAGAAATGAGCCCTGAGCCATGTGTGTTAGGAGTTTGACAGGCCAAATAAACAGGTTCATTGCTTCCCAATTCAGTGCCTTTGCTTCTCTCGCCACAATCCTTGGCATTGTGTTGTATCTATTGCGTAAAGGTCTGATGCACAATTAGACACCCTTTGATAAAAATGTCAGCACAGCGATATAAATATAACTGCAAGAAAACAAGTACAACAGATTTATTTTTTAACATGCCCGTTTTGCTTTATTTATGACCTTTCCGCTGACTGAGAGTACAGTTTGCACATGGTAAAGTAAACCTTGACATAGTCTTTTGAAATCTGATCATGTTAGTACAGTAAGCATTGTTTCTTTTATAAAGGCCAAAGAACATTATCATTGTAATATAATGTGCTGTATACTAAGTATACACCATTTCTCAGTAGAGGGATTTTACAGCCAACGGTGTAGAAATACTGAGCATTCCTTTGTTTTTATTGTGCATTAGAAGAGAAGGGAGGCCGGTATATGCCAGGCCTGGGATGCAATCTGGGCTCCAGATCTGCCACAGGCAGCAAATGAGCGTCAGGAGCTTCCAGTGGAATACAATTACTCTTAACAATCCGGCCAGTGGCACAGTGAAAATTCATGACATTCATACCGTGAGTCTAACTTTCAGAACTCTCTGTACCAGCAAGCGCTGGGAGGATCCACAAGAAGAGGCAGGAGATGATATAAACCTGTCAGAGTTACTGGAAATAAGCTCTTTTAATTCATCGGGATCGGTGATGAGCACTAGCACAGTTATCAAGGGCAAAACCGATGAAATTTTAGATTGATGGCCAAAAGGCTTTTCTTTTTAGTGTTTGTGCGCAGTATTACTCTGAAAAGTCTACAATCGTGACAGCATGTCTGTGATTTTAATGCCTTAAGCTGTGTCCCTTTATCAGGAGTACAGAAGTAAAAATTGATCTGCATATGTTTCTCTCTAGATGTAAACACCATCCTGGTTGTCGATAAAGTGTTGCTTGCACTCAATATGTTGCGTGATTCTACAGCTCATAAGCATTAGTCATTTTCTAACTCTCTGAACCAACAGCTTGATCTCAGTGGTATGAAATGAAATGGATGTACATCTAAAACGAGGTATTAACTGATGGGCAGCTAAAATAAAAGTCTAAAAGTTTATGTTAAAATATGTTTTATAGCTATTTCTGTTACTGTATATGTGGCATAGTTAAATTGATAAATAAAGTCTCTTACGCACACCAAGATAAAAACTACAATATTGTAAAATATTAAAAATATTTTATCATGTTATAATATATGATGTAATGGTGCTCAAAAACATTTCTTATTACTTTCAGTGTTAAAAAGAGTCCTGCTACTTATTAGTTTTTGTGGAACTATTTTTTATTTCTTTTTATTATTATTTTTATTTCTTTGATAGGTAGAAAGTTCAAAAGAACAGTATTTATTTGAAATAGATATATTTGGTTTAATATTAAAATGTCTTAACTATCACTTTTACCAGTTTAATGCATTCTTGATGAATAAAATGTAGTATATTTATTTAACATATTTGATTGATTGCATCAATAATTAAAATACTAACAATATCATACAACTAAAACTGTTGTTGGAGTGTCCAGCAGAATCTTTCCACTGTACATAGAAGACACCTCTGTGCTGTTTCCCATGACTCCCCACTGGTTGCAGAAGAAAAAGTGTAACAACCATGGCAAATGCATCGCTGTACAAAGTTGTTTTGTCAGTTGTTTTGAATTGCGTAACCCTCCAATGGCGCTTCCAGGTTCACATTCTGTATATTGACCTTTTGAATGTCACACAAACCACATATAATGTAATTGACTTTACAGCTTTAGAAGCTGAGAAAGGTCAGCAGTATCATATGTGATGATTACATGGGAGCACGCTGGCTAAAACGTTGTCTATTGGCATCACGCTGCTAAAAGCTCTGGGTTCACTTGTCATGTTGCACTCTACCTGTAGAGACACTAATTGTACGGCAGAAACTTATCTCACGAAACCACCCAATTCCATCAACCAGCGCTGCTCCGAGGGCTTCAAATAAAAATCGCTAGTGTCCAGGTCTGCCTCGGGTTCTGCAAACAATTGAGCCCCCAAGGAGTATTTTGAGGGTGCTATTTAAACCACCATCGCATTTGAGAGAATCACACAAGTCTGAGGCGAGACCCTGGAGGGGCACGTCATTCTCTCCACCATGAAGCTCATTTATTATTAACTGCTTTGTGCATCTTTTATTTCATACTCTGTAATGTATGCAGCCTTGCATTTTTAATTAGATTTCACCCAGCTTACTTCAGTCTTTGGCCCACACTCTTACTCTGAGCAGTTTTAGAGGTTTGCAGCCCTAAAATGTTATGACTTATTTTGTTGTTTGGGCGGAAAAAAAGCGTGTGCGCTGCCATAACCCAAGTGAAGTGTTCATCACGACATTTCCTAGAAATCCCTGCTGCAGTTTAACATTATTAAATGACTGTAATTGTAAGATGTTCTGTAAAGGAGGCAGCGCAAAGAAACATAATACCATTTACCAGAGAAAACGGGAATCTAGACTTAATGAAATGTTTTTGAGCTGCCGTTGGAGTGTAGATGTACCACGAATCTCTTGATCTGTGAGGCAGCTTGAATATAAAAGCATTCCCCTAGAGGAGTTCAGGATTTCAAGTCTGTGACTTCTCAAAAATCTGGCAAGTGACATTGAGCGATGTACTTTTCGCT
The DNA here is from genome assembly GCA_032353835.1 of Enteromius viviparus. Classification (NCBI taxonomy): domain Eukaryota; kingdom Metazoa; phylum Chordata; class Actinopteri; order Cypriniformes; family Cyprinidae; genus Enteromius; species Enteromius viviparus. The sequence goes on from JAUCNO010000353.1 coordinate 4,235,961, forward strand.
GAGTTCAGAGCTCTAAATAAGGATATAAATAAATTTGAGGGTTTTTTTTGGAATCAAACATTTTCTTTTTTTTCCCTGAATCTAGTTCTGTTTGTTTTTCTCGGGACTAGTCTACAGTAGTTAGATAAAATTGACATTAACTTCTATGCTGCTGAAAAAAATGTGTTATTCTGATTGATGTGAGCCTTTATTTATTCAGTGACATTTATTTATTTAAGGTCTTCCAATAAGCAATGCTCCTTGATTCCGTCTGACTTTGCACATTGAATTGAAAAATGTTCCTGTGGCATGGAAGGCGAGGGAAAGAGGGGAAACAGTTTGTCAGGAATTAAATACGAGTGAATAAAAGAGAAAAAAACACGGAACTCTCTCTTTTTTTACAAGATGTAACCTTGAGTTTGCTGCTGTCCTCTCTTCAGCCACAAGTGAAGTCTGACACATACAGACATGGAGCAGCTATAAAACAATGATTTATTTATTAATACACATTACTGCACTATCACTGAACAAACAGATATTTTTGGCCATGCAGGTGCAATTAAGAAACCTGAATCTTGCTGTTTGTCACCATGCCTACCTCAGCCTCAGACTTGGGGCTTAAAGTTGAGTTGCTGGGGTTTATAACGAAGACAACAACATCAAATTAATATACAGTATGGTAATTTATTTAAATCCAATTTACTTTAATAAGTTTGATTGTGAATGGCGGCAAAAATAGGTGCGATCCAAAAGTTTTTGCATAATGCCATTAATAAGCACGTTAATGTGACACTAGTGTTCTAAATCTTGATTTGAACTCATAGATCATACTGATTCTCTAACAGGTGGCAGCAGAGCCCATGCTCTCACTGACTGAGCTGTCACCAGGAATTTATTTCTACGCTAAACACTCTTTTCCCCCTGACTTGGCGGCCCCCTCGGAGCCTCACCAGCTGGGCGTCTCAGGGGAGTGCTGACTCTATTCATCATTTGGTAATTAGCCGGTTAACTCCATTAATGAACTCTCTACCCACAGTTGATTGAATTTAGAAGGCTGGGGATGGGATTTCGGTCTCTTTCCTTCTCGCTCTTTTTATCTGTCTCTCTTTGCCTTTCTATAAATCTCTCTCATTAAGTTCCTGTTTCACTAATTAAGAAGTCAGAGTGTATTGATGCACACTTGTGTGCATGATAACTGCTTAAGTGCACTGAAAATGAATCATTCACAGGTCACCACTGCCTGCTTTGAATAGTGACATTAGTCATTTTATTAATATTGTATTTTTTGTTTTTATTTTAAATGAAAGCAGATATTCATTTTGAGATTGGTGACATTTATAAGGGTATATAGTGGTTAATTTGAATGAAGATTAACTTCAAGTGAGCATTAAATAACTGCTAATGTGTTAATTAAGTTAATGTGCATGGTTAAATAAATTGAAATAAGTATGCACAAATAAATATTCAATATTGGTCTATACTAAGAAGGTAGAAAGAATCAAATAAAATTATAGCCACCAAAAATCTGTATTTTACTGATATCTCTCCTTTTTCTTTAAAAAAATAGTTCACCCAAAAATGAAAATGATGGCATATTTTACTCACCCCCAAGCCATCCTACTGTAGGTGTATGTGACTTCTTTCATAAGAACAGTTTTTATATGGAAGTTGCTCTCACAGGAAAAAAACCCGGGAAGTCTGTAATTTACATTATAGGTCAATTTGAAAACTAGAAATGTTTTTGTTACAAAAACCCATCGATCTGCTTCAGAGGACATGTGATAACCCCAAGTTTCATCTTTAATCTTTTTGATCTTTAATTTGTATTTCTGTTTAGAAGATAAACCGGTAACACTTTATAATAACTACACACTATTAATGATTAGTTAAGCATTAGTAAGCATTTATTTCATGCTTTATTGTAACTGTTGTTACAACATTGTTATGAAAGTCTAAGTAAATGATTAATACATTATTTCAATTTACATTTATAAATATTATTATTTACACACATGATAATAGTTGTTCAGTGTGTTAATAAATGCTTTATTAACACATGTTCCTGCTGTAATTCATGATCAAGTCAGGTAGTTATAAATGCATTTAGTAGTTGCCAGATGACTGTTTTTGTGAGCTCATCTAACGTGAGGACTTGTTATACCTTGTAAAGCATTTATAAAGCAGATGTAGAGGCTAATTTAATACTCTAAACAGCAAAGTTAAACAAACACAACACAGAGGGATACAGAACACAGACATATTTTTTAAGATGTGAATCGTACAACTGTAGACTTGAGAAATGAAAAACAATCAGTTTCAAAGAAAAAAAAATTAGTGTACAGTTTTATATTTTTTTCTGTTTGAAAGTTAGCTGACCATTTAAATCTCCTTTGTACATTTAGATATGCTTATAAATCAAGAACATGTATAGCTGTATTTATAAACTGCTTATTAATGACTAATAATGTTGGAACAATGCTTTATAAAGGATGAACTGATTATTTACTAATGCTTAATTAACTAAACCAAAGTCATGATATGTCTTGAGAGTGAGTATGTATTGAATGATGACAGAATTTTAATTTTGTGTGAACTATCCCTTTAATACATCAATATGCACTTGAGCTGCTAAAGTTTTACTTTAGGATTTTGAGTCTTAAGGCTTGTTTCACACCAAGCGTGATATCTATAAAGATAATGATAACTATATTTGCATCCACACCAGAGATCGAACTCATATGTTCATTAAAAGTTCAGGCACGTCTGCCGCTTTTAATTCTCAAGTGTCTGATAGCAGGATTGATTCTGATTGGTTGTTAATTTTTCCATCGTTCATCAGCAGGAAAAAAAATAATCTGAAAATTATTCAAAGATATTGTTTCCGTGTGCCTTTATTATTGTAGTTGTATTGTGAATGCTTCTGTTCTTTAATATTAAGAATGATTTTTAGAACTATATCTTTATCGTTACCGAGCTTGGTGTGAACGGGGCTTTAGACTTTTTGGTTTAAATGCAGTTTATGTGACCATATCCTAAATCAAGTATCGATCATGCTGTCACAGATAAATAAAAGTGCTACCCAGAGTATTGGTAAGAGAGTCACTATGTATTTTCCCACACACTCACTTTCATCCGATTGGCGTAATTAATTTGTATCGTCCCTCACAGATCTTGCAAGAAGCTAATGCATATGAACAGGCCCAGATGTGTCCAAAACCAATATGTCATGCTAAGATATTCAATTATGTCTGTGTTGTGGAGACAGTATTCCTTACATTAGCAGTCTGGCATTCATAGGTCATGTGGCGCGTCTAAAATGAAAAAAGAAGATGAATTTGTAATGGCCTGTCAGTGCAGGGGGAAAAAAACCTAATCAGTATAAGCTGTCACTGCTAGAGCTAGTGCTATGCCCTATTTATATTCATGTCTCATTTGATTGGCATCACCTCCTCTGGTATGCCCATCATATTCTTCCGTGTTGCATGGCCCACGTTTTTTGGACCACATTTGATGGCCCTTCGAAGGACACGCATACCTCCATCTTTCAAGTGCTAATCGGGAAAATTGTCTTGAGTCTTTAACTGAAAATTGAATACAGTAAATTGCAGGAAATACTTTTGCCACCATTGATGCTTCATCTTTGATGCTTCATGTTTGAATAGGTTGACATTTTCAAAGGCTGGCTAATTCTTGCGTGGTTTGGAAATACCTTTTAATGTTACATGAAGGTATATGTCAAACACATTGTGGATTGAAAGCAAGAATTGTTAATCCACAATCTTTAGCATAACATGTAGGAAAAACACACAATGCATTCTTTAAGTGATTCATAAACAAGCAATGTGATTATTTGTTCCAGAAGCCATTTAGCTTGTGGCATTTGAGATATGACATGTTGCGTCACAAGCTCTTGCATGTCGATCTGAATGTTCAAAACTGAAAAGAAGATAAAAATCAAGATGTATATTGACTGATATATGACATGCCCTTATACGGGCCATCTTTTGCTTATGAAATGTGACAAACCTTCAAGTCAATCACAGGTCTGTCAATCTCTGCTGTTGCTCCATAGGTCAGGCATCGTGACACTGGGCCCAGCTTGGGCCTCTAGGTTTGATTCTTTGCCCAGGTTTTTGGCACAGTGTGTAATGGTAGCTGCCAAAATCACAACAGAGATGTCAAGTGTCAGAACAAAACTGCAGATTTTCTGCGTTATCCATATTGTTTAACAGTTTTTGTACTCAGGTTTTTTTTTAATTACTGTGCTTGTAATATTTTGATTAAGAAATATATTAGCGTTTGTAAAAATTGTCTGGTAAATTGAAAACACTTACACATTTCACATTTATTTGATTATTTGCACAGTGGCAAGAAAATTAAAAGGATTCCTAACAGGATAGAATGAAGAGTTGGCCATAGCTTGGTTTGCTCAGTCAATGTCATTTTTATATATAGATAGATATATATTTTTTATCTTCTGAAATGTTGTTCTACAAAATTTATACTTGCACTTTGATGCATATGATTTCTCATATACTGTAGATATTTGATGTTTTATTTAGCTGAATTACATAAAACATTTCTATACGGATGCATTAAATAGATTAAAAAATTGTTTAAGCTTTAAAAAACGTTTAGCCTCTTTGCAACTTTACATTTCTGTACAGTCTAATCACTAGTAGTCATACCATTAAAAAGAAAATGTTATTTTAAACCAAAGGGCAAGTTAATGTTGCTTAGAACTGGTTCTCTTTTAAATCTTGTATGACCCATATATCTGTCATCAGATGCATATTTAAAACATAATGACAAAATGACCTGGTGACATGCTTGTATTTGCCATGAAAGCCCACCAGTACCACTCAAATGAAAAAGCATGAATCTGGCTAAGGTAAGGACAAAGTTTTGGCTGGTTATGTAGGCTACTTGTTAAAAAAAAGTTAGCTTTAAATCTTAAATTACTTTGGTACAAAAATCTTCCATTTCAAATAAATGCCCTTATTTGATCTTTCTATTCATCAAAGAATCCAAAGAACATTAATAACAATAAAAAAATATTTATTGAGAACCAAATTAACAAGTAATCATTTCATGCGACACAAGAAATGTACTATAAAATCAGCTTTGCCATCACAGGATTTAAAAAAAAATAGATAAAAAAAAAAAAATTACTTAAATATTTTAGTTACATGATTTTAATCAAATTAACTTTGTGACAGCATATGAGATTTCTTCTTGATCTCAGACTTTTCAATTATATAGTTATAATTATAATGCCTTTGTTACAACCTTTCATAGTGAAAAAGGAAATAATACTCAAACAACCTATGTGATGATAGAAATGTAATGGCATTACCTCATTTCATTATTTCACTTTGATGCCAAAGCCTATACTCTACTTTACATGGTATTTCTTTCATCGAAATATCAGTTAGTCCAATTTGCATTCTCATTTGAGCAGAAAGTCCAAACAAATAGCCTCCTGCAGGAGAAGAAAAATGTAAGCATGGTGTAATATGATGAGGATGGCCACAATGATGAGAGGAAACAATCATTAAAGATGCAGCAATCACACATTTAAGCTTATTAGATTCCTCCACTGGCAGCTCTTGTAATAAGCATTGATTTGCTCATGTACCATTTGAGGGAAGTGAAGTCATCAAACAGTAAATGGGTAGTTTTGATACAAATGACTGTTTGAATGGGTATAAGGATTTTGCACAGAGTGGAACAGACTGGTCTGAACCGAATACTGTAAGACTTAACCTGCTGCTTAGGGTTCAGTAAATCCAGAAACGATTGCAAGAGAGAAACAGACAAAGGGATTGTGGCTTCTCATTTTGTGGACTGCCATTGAATATGGAGTGGATGGGAATGGCATCAGAGAGCGATAGAAGGCCAGCTGTCCGGGCCGAGTGAGTCAGCCCACGCTGGCAGATGAACAGGTAACAGAAGATCGCCTCCCAGCACTCCCTGCTCCATCCGCTCTCACTGGAAAGGAGAGGTGTTTTTCCCTCTGCGGCCTTGCTCTGTAAAACATTTAGCTCACTACAGATGAGACCATTTGTGTAAGTAAAAACAGAAGTCAACACAGCCCACTTCTGGTGTAGGCAGGGGAATAGTCATTTCACATCAACATCCCAGCAGTTCTCAAGGCTGCAATGGGATAGTGCAGATGTTACTCCAAGCCAAAGGTTTTAGCCTTTTTTCCCATGAGGTTGCAATTCAGTCCTCATAGGTTTTTGATTAGAGATGATTAGAAGTGATTTGCAGATGCTGTGATGTAATAAAAATCAAGATGATAAAAGTGCCATTTGACCTCAAATAAGCTGATGCATTGACAGGCTTTTAACAATATAAATAGCATTAGTCTGTAAGAAAAACACTCATCTTTGTACAAATAATGGAGGTAATCTGCATTTTATGAACATTTGCATTAGTTGGTGTTGGCAACAATCCAAATGCCTTTGAGGACTCCTAGAACCCCTAAAGGGGTCGTAATATATATATATATATATATATTTTTTTTGCTTTACTGTACCGAGATCCACCGTTCGAAAACTTTGTTTATGACTTTTACGATCTCGCTGAACAGTCGGGTCTCATGGATACGGTGCTTGCCGCTGCTTTTTATAGTGCGCCTACTAGACTCACGCCCGCGAAGCTGCCAGACGTTAGAGCCCTGCCCTGGAGATCGGCAGTGTTTCTGTGTCTAATGACTGTTCGCTCACGGATAGGGTGCTTGGAATGCACGCAAGAGCAGTCGGTCGGGAGGACGTTTACCTCCGGAAATGCGCACGTCTTCACGGACTTCGGTCCACCACTAATGCTGCCAGTACCAGAGCCAGCGTCTGCCACGCTGCCAGCGCCTCTGCCAGAGACTGCCACGCTGCCACAGCCCAAACCAGAGCCTGCCACGCTGCCAGCGCCACTGCCTGCCATGCTGCCATATCCCGAGCCAGAGCCTTCCCAGCTACCGCTGCCACTGCCAGAGCCTGCCATGCTGCCAATGCCGCTGGCACTACCAGGGCCAAGGGTGGAGGAGGACCTGCTGTCGTGGCCCGACCCACCAGAGCCAATGGTGGAAGAGGATTTGCTGTCATGGCCCGATTCTCCAGAGTCTGCCGCGCATCCAGTGCGCCCTCCTGAGTCTGCCGCGCACCCTGTGCGCCCTCCTGAGTCTGCCGCGCATCCAGTGGGCCCTCCTGAGTCTGCCGCGCACCCCATGCGTCCTCCTGAGTCTGCCGCGCACAGAATCTTTAGTTTCTGTGTATTTAAAGCCCTTTGTTTTTGAGTTCTGGTTATTCAGTGTTGAAGTCTTGCGTGTGCGTTTTTTGTGCTTTGTTTAAATTGCTGCCTCGTCAGCTTTTGTTTTGTTTGTAAAATATTAAAACTTACAAATCACACTCTTCGTGTCCTCCGCTTCTTGCCATGCTGAGAGGTGCCTGCATCACACCACAACGGGCTTACGTGTGACAAAATGTTTATTTGTCCAGGTACAGTATTTGGTTCTATAAGGAAACTTTAGACATCAAAAAGTTTAGTAGACTATAAAAAGTTCTTCAAATTGAATACTCGTATCGTTATTAATGGGAAAAGGAAGTAAATCAATGTTTCTTTGTTGAACCTTTACGGAATTTACAGTGTTTCCTTTGTATTACATCATTCCGATTTTTGGAATCATGATTATACTTAATTTTGTGCATGAAACAAATTATGCTTAATAACCTGACACTGTTTAGAGATCATATAAACATCTTAAACTAGTGGTTCCCAAAGCTGTTCCTGGTTTAAGACCCACTACTTTACATTATTGTGTTTTTATCAGTAAAAAGTCACTATTTTGCCTCCAGTTTTAGCTCTGTGTTTAAACACCTTTAGCAGTATACTGGCACTGTATTCAGTCTGCATGTAAAAACAAGAAGAAAAGATGATTTGAAATCTTGTAATGAAAATATGTTTTTCATACAGTAGTGTTTTTAAATGAGCTGTTTGGCAACGGTTTTCTGCATATTGTTGAGCATTTAAATACACTCATTGGTTGTGTAATTGTAGTCGGAGTTAAAGTCAAGTTCTGAGTTTAAGAGGTACATTTTCACAGTAAAAAGAACTCTTTTATTTCAAAAGAACAAAGGAAATTTGATTCCACACAATGTGATTAAAATGTTTTAGAATGAGCATATTGGATAGCATTAATGTTCAGATGTTGCAATACTTTTCAACAATGTGAAATCTGATTGCCAGACATTTGGACAGAAAGAGTGTTTTTCAACCTCCTGTGTGTCTGAAATGAGTCAGTGTGTCATTATTTTAAAACAATTTTTTCCTGCAAAGCTTGCATTACTTACAGTCCAGTTGAAACATGCAGACTTATTGATGGCTTGAAATCCCCAAACATGAGAAAGTAAACACAGCAAGCTAGTACATTCCTGCGGTTTGCAAAAGTATTTCTGTATGCTGCTAGTTTTGTAGTAGTTTTGTATATTTATTAGGCCCTAATAAATATTAGGGAGACCCTATTACTAGTAGCAACACTAACCATTAGTCAAACTTCTCGTTCCATATAACCTGTGCTTGGATAACAGAAGTCAATTAATGTACGATCATGCAGCTAGGCTTATTTGCTAACTGTCTATGATTTTCATGTATAAAGATTTCACTGTGGTAAAAAGTAGTGTAAAAATGTCCAAAAGAATGTGTGACCTGTAAGTTATATAAAATAAATGTCTTGTGAAAATGAAATACCACTGAACTCCCTTGGACAGCAGTCTCATCAGTTATTTAAGCTCAGAATTATTTAATATCTGCTGGCAGTGTGAGATGCTCGGTGGTGGAAAACATGAGCAAAAAAGTGGAGTAGGAGGTATATGAAAGGCCCAAAACTATAGGATATGGTCATGAAATTGTTTGGATGTACTAACTATAATATTTGCTGATATATAAATGTATAATAATGGGCAGTCGTGGCCTAAAACCAAAGGTCGCAGGTTCGAGTCCCAGGTCCGGCAGGGATTGTGGGTGGAGTTAGTGAATAACCAGTGCTCTCTCCACCTTCAATACCACGACTGAGGTGAGACCCTTGAGCAAGGCACCGTTCCCCCAACTGCTCCCCGGGCGCCGCAGCACTGGCTGCCCACTGCTCTGGGTGTGTGTTCACGGTGTGTGTGCGTGGTTGATCACTTCTCAGTGCTGTGTGTGTGCACTTGGATGGGTTAAACCATACCTGGCCACAAATTCCTAGTATGGGAAACCATACCTGGCCACTAATCACGTCCTTTCCTTCCTTTTCCTTTCCTATAACTTAATATCAGTAGTCACTTTTGCCCATTACTTTAAAAAAGTTTAAATTGTTCTCGTCAGTATTTTTCATGCACAAAGCAAAAAGGTATGAATGTGGAATACAAGTGGATTTCTTGGAAATAATACACGGTTGAAATGCTTTTGAATTTATTTACTTTTGTATCAGACCAGAGAAATGGAAAAATTCTCACCTTGAACTCTTCTTTATGACTTTAGAGGGGAAAAAAAGAAAGAAAAAAAAATACCAGATTAAAGAAGTACACAAAAAATACCTTTAATTAAAATGAGTTACATATAATTAAATAGAGAGATTTGAGCAATGTGGTTTTGAATACTGTTTGTGTTTTATTTCTGAAATGGATCTTCCAAATGTTCTCTCTTGCTCAGATTCATTCAGAGAGTGCCACTCATTCTGTTGCTGTGACATCCATGAGAGGCTATGTAGCGCTGGGAAAGTGTGGACCGTGGGGATTGACCTGTCACAGATTCGCTTGGTTTAATGTGTGTGATCTTGTTTAGTCCCCTGACTCGCTCCATTGTGAGACGAATCCCAGGGCATCATTGTCCATGAGCTGTCCGACAAGAAAAAGGTTTTATTGCAGCAGGATTTGCTATATATTTATACATCTGCCCCTTTTTTTTGGCAGACATCACAATCCTTTTTGTCAACAGTAGGATATTGCAGTTCTCATGGGTTTATCCCATCAAAAAGTAGGTATTACATTTCTGAAGTAACAAAAACTCAACAGATTTTTTAAATTAACCACATTAAAAATATACTCTGTTTTCAAAGATTCAGTCTGAGATTTTTATTCTTCCGTTTAAAGGGTAACTAAGTGCTGAAAGCATTAAACAGAATGGACTTCGTGACTGACATGAGTAAAGCAACCAAATGATTGCCTTAATGTCGATCTTTCAAGACGGAGACGTTGTGTAAAACCTAATTCTTGCAATTGCAGAGCTCAAAAACCTTCACATTTGAACTTCACCTTGTCAGCACCGGTCAATACAATATTCGCTGAGTGCAGTGAAGAGAAAGATAGTAATTACGGACCGGAAAGGTCAAGTGCACCCTGCATGGGTGGAAAGGTGACCTGATATACTGTGACAAATGCTATGAATGGGAAAATGCAAGCAATGCATTGAACAAAGGGTCTTTTCATAAAAATCAAGGAGAAATATATTGCTTGGAGCGCCAGTGGTAGATAAAGCAGCCCTATACCTGCTCACCTTGTCAGGAAATGAGAGACTTTTATGTGACCACTTGAATGTTAAATCGCAGGGATTCCAAGCCCTCGTTTCTCTGTAAGATTGATCAGGTTGCAGTAAACCCGTTTTATTCATGTAGATCTTTGCTGTAAACATTTTACAAAATGTGAGGCTAAATTGAAGAGAGCAAAAGGAAAATCTGGGTATCTATACTCAAGCCTCCTTAAATTGTGTTCCGAAGATGAAAAATGCTTTTATGATTTTGGACAACATTGACCACTTTTTTATTTTGAGGTGGAGTAAACCTTTAATATCTGTCGTACACTTAAAAGAAAATACACTCACTTTTGTTTTCTAAGCATTTCATAATAAGAAAGTATAAGTGCTTTTCAGACATGATTTTCTATATGAGAAATGCTTGCTAATCACCTATTGACCATGTTTTATTTTATTATGTTATGCAAGTTAAGTACAGTACTAAGTGGAAATGTATATTGCTATTAAAGATTTCAGATAAAATCATTGTGAATATAAAATGGCAAAACATGATTTAGTTTCAATATAATTGCACCTATGATTTTAACTGCCAACACCTTATTACACTAAATAAACGGTTTCCCTTAATACTGAACAGACTTCATCTGCATTTCTGTAAGTGAGAATTTTTATCAGGCACCTCAAATAAAATGGGTTTATGAAATTAGTAAGTGTTACAATAAAATTTACGACTGTGTGCGAGCCCAGTTTGTTCTGAATGAAGACCTAGGCTAATGGTTCTGGGCAAAGCAGGAGGAACAAATGGAAGTGATTAAGATGTCAATGATCTAATTAGGCTGTAGTGTAAAATTACAGCCCCATATTACAAAGCAGAGCTTCCAAATCAATCCATAAAACAATTAAATAATGCTCCTTGTCACTTTTAGCTTGGCCTAAATTGTTTTCTGTTGACTGGCATCAGCTCTAGAACTATATAGCAAACTTCTAATAGTAGTTCTTTCATGTGAAGGTTCTTATGTATGGTTTTGGATAGATTCTATATAATTGGATGATATTTTTAATTACTATTCAGAAGAGTATGTTGTTGATGCTGATCCTCAGAGACCAAAAATTGACCAAAACTCACATTGATCACAAGTCCACCACCAGTGCACTCACACACAGAGAGTGAATGTTCTGAAAACGTGTGGTTTTGTTTCACAGCTGGTTTGATTAGGCTTTGTAAAAGACTTTTGTTTCTTCTTGTAGGCGTTTTGCAGAAGCAATAACACAATAAGGCTTCATGAAGGCTCTGTCTCTGTGTGTTTAATTGTGTCCACAAGCAAAGGATGTGTTTAATTGTGATGAATGAGTCACAATTCAAAGAAAACTGGCTTTGATAAGAGAAGAGTAGACATTACAGAGGTTGGGTGAGAGAGCTGGTGTGAATCATTGTCACTGTTGTCCAGTGTGGCGTGATGATAAAGAGAAAAACAGGGAGAGGGGTCTGACTCCAGGGGTCCAATTTTTCACTTAACACTTCTTTTTCTTGTTGAAGGCTGTTCTGTCTTTATATATCAGATGGCTAAATAGGATACAGGTTCATGCGTGGAGAACATGCGTGATCGTAGCTCAGAGTGATAGCGTTTGAAATTTAGTGTGTAGTCTGTGTCCTAACCTGCACAGCCAAGTAGTAACTTTTTTCCCTTGTGGTTGTAAATGCTGTGTCTTATCGATACGAAGCACTGAAAGGTTGAGTGATTAAACCTCACTGTTCCTTAAAATCCACTGTAAACATAGAAAATGGAGTTGTGTTGGCGTTGAAGCGACCTTTTGAATTAAGAAGGATTAGGAGTGCTGGTTTTGTCAATGCAAGTGACCTGCATCTGAAGAGTGCAGCAAATGTAAGAATAAAACCATGTTATGTTATTCAGCTATTATAATACCATAGAATAGCAGAGCAGTTGCACTAGACCCTAGAACCCACACTGACACCATTATTTACTGCTTTCTGCTTCACTTTTATTAGTACGTATGCCTTCTCTCTCACATATGATATCTAATATATGTATTATTCATTTATCTATACATGTGAAACATATTTTTTTTTACTAAATTAAGCATTTACTAAAAGTACTAACTCAGAGAATATGTCATTTCACATGCAGCCAGTCATTGAATTATTTACTCAAACGATTACAGACAATTGCACACCAAAAAAGACAAGGTAACTGTCAAAACTCTGGAGTCATAAGATGCAATTTCAAATTTTCCTTTGCCTTTAGAGTGTTACAAGCTGTTGGTGCATAGATAAGATCCCTAAAGTTGAAAAACCAAAGAGATTACGAAATTATGACTTGTCCACGCCCCCACTTTTTTATATCACCGAGTGGGTTTATTTATAAACACTGCCCAAATGTTTACGCAAAGAAAGATTTTTCTCGCTTTTTGTTTTTGTCACGGTCTTATGTTAACGAGGCACAATGCAATGCAGCACATAAAGAGACAGTACTAAGTCATGACAGTCAGTAATTATGTCTCCACTGGATGTTTTTTTGTAATGTGTATGGTACGTTAGGTAAGGGGTGTAACATTTCCGCCACATGCTTGCATTTATTCAACCAATCACAACTGGATAACTGGCCAATCAGAGCACACCTCGCCTTTTTAGAACGATTAGCTTTGTACAAAATCAACTCATTCCAGGAGGTGGGGCTTAGAGGAGAAAAAAAAGTACAGTATGTGGAAAATAGTGTGTTTTTTGCACCTTAAAGGATGTTTTAACATAGTTTCAGTAAGAGCACGCTGAGTGTCAGCACAGCCGGTACCCATTGACGCTCATTAGTATTATTGCCCACTAGCCTATTAATTATTTCTAATTTAATTTATCCATCTTGGCATAAATACCATCGTCTCACTCTTCTCGGTATCTAGTTACGCATGATCCCACCTTCCTCCCCCTCTCCGCCTTTTCCTTCGCACCTTCAAGGGGGTCAACAGGACCGAGCCTTGCTCCTCGCTCTGCCCTCTCTAGGGTTACTAGCAGCAGGGCTCGGGGTCCGCCGAGCTCCCGGCTCGCTCCCCGGACAGCACGCCAAATTTGCTTA
>JAUCNO010000353.1:4256613-4267997 GCA_032353835.1 Enteromius viviparus
CCTAATACCTGTGTACTTACATAGTAACTAGATGTGTATCTAGTATGTAACCACAGTGTAAGTACACATTGCTACATGCATACTGTAGCATCTACAGCTGTAATATTTCTGTAACTTCACACATGTAACAACCCTCAGAACGGTGTGTGTAAGTACATATGTGTAACAGGACATTGGTAACAACACTTTTTTCACTTCAATAAGTTGTCATGTAAGAGGAATTACATAGCTACATTTAGTAACAGCAGTATGTATTAGAGTAACTGGAACAGCGGGTAATCGGGGTGTAGTTGGGTAGGTTTAGGGATATGTAAAGCGGGTGGAGTTGGTGGAGTTGGTGCACCCCTGTAATACCAGTGTATATACAGTACATGGTAACTCCTCAGGAACTGCTCACTTAATATGAAGTGTAACAGCAACCGCAATTTATATGTAAAGCCTAATTTCCTGCCCCCTGCTGTGGTATATATACCCCTACACAGGTATTAGGGACACTTGATATAAAGTGGGACTTTTCATTCTTTTCATTCAAAAACTTGGTGGTTTGACAAAGGAGTATCTGTCATATGAGTATCATATTTAGCATTTTCAGCTTTATAAGGCGAAGTATATTCACTGTCATAATTTTTCCTCGCTGGCAATTATTTGTTCTGCTTCCTTTACAAATGTTACATGAATCGACATGCTGCTTTGTGCTCATTGCCGTAGCTATTGGTGTTTAATGGTTTGATACATTAGACCTAGAGGAATCAATGCCAAAGTGCATAATGCAGTGCTTTTGTATTTTTTTAAGGCATTTCCGTGCATTTCTGTTCCTGTGACTTTGAATGATAAACCTAAAAACATTAATGCTTTCAAATTCACATCTACATATAATTTTTGAGTTGATAAATTATACGCTATGTAGCATGGTTATTACAGAGGTTACACCTACACTTTTATTTCAAAACTACTGTTGCCAAAAAGCCCAAATACTACTACTTGACTGAAAAGGTCAAATGAATTCCTATATTGATAAAAATTTAACTGGCCAAAGGAATTATGATAACATGTCTTTGTGCAGAATATATAATTGAAATAACACTGCTGGTCTTATCGAGGACAAACTCACCGTCAGTGTCATAATTCACAACAAAGCCCCCTAATGAAATGACTGATAACTCCTTTAGGAAGCATTTGCCACCCCAATTAGGCTGTTAGCAACCTAATTCCTGTTTATCTGTTGGTAATTAAAAGCAGGTTGCATTTGTTCCCAGCTACTTTCATTAACCATCATTACTTGAATAAAATGAATCGGAAGCCTGTATGAATGCTTTCGAAGGGCTCATTATCCATTGAGCTTGTCTTCATGTGTGCAAAAGCTGGAAATTCAAAATTATGAACAACATGTTCAGTTTGATTCTCCCTGATCAAAACATCAGAGTGAAATTCAAAAGAACTGAGTTAAACAACTGCGAGTGTCAATAATATACTCCACCAATTAGCCAAATTGGAACATTTAGCGCATTCAGTTCCTCATTGACACGGAGTGCAGTGGTGTGGTGGCAGGGAAGGAAGGCACACAGTAAGGCAGTGATATTCTCATGTTGCTGTGTGTGTGTGTGTGTGTGTGTGTGTGGCCTTGCAGTGAGTCTGACAGCAGTGTGTGATCATGACATTGCTGAGAGCAGGCGGTTTGCACTAAAGACAGCAAACTCCTGCTATGACAATCCGCATTACTGTTCACTGCGTCTGTTAAAACACATGTATAATCAAACTGTGCAACTGCCTACAGCAGGTGGAAAATTCATTTATTATTTATTTTATAACCCATAGCACAAAATCACATATATATACTGTATATATATATATATATATATATATATATATATATAGCAGAATGTCAGAGCTGCTAAAAAGTACAAAGACAATAAATGTGAAAATAACTGAAATAGGGTGCATTAATTCCATCATCATTACCTTTCGCATCTTCACAGAACATGGTCTCCATTCACTTCCACTGTACTGAAAAGCACATATCTGCATTCTGATGAACTTCTCTTGTATGTTTCAGGAAATAAATAAAGGCATGTAGCATTTTCCTATTTCATTTTCTGGGTGAGCTCTTTCTTTAGAATACAGTTTTGCTAGGTGTATTGGGAGCAATGTGTAAGTCTCACCTCAGAATAACAACAACATCATTAATGGCATATGAAAGAGTTCAGAACTGGCTGCCCCAGAATATTTTTCTATTTTGTTGCCCATGGTAACCACATTACTTCATTATTAGACAATATATGGTGGAAATGTGAATTCTCACGGCACAGTGCAGCGGAGGAGGGAAGACTCCTGTTAGCTTGGATTTACTTTTTATTTACATTATCCTCAAAACCAATTTTAAACGATGAATGCCGGTGTGAAACCTGGAGCCAAGTTTATTAATACAGTTCATCCACTTTGAAATATAAAGCTCGCCTTTTTGGTTAAACATAGGATTGCACAGATGGTAATTAATAGCTGACAGTAATAAATATTAGTCATTTATTTCTGAAAAGAAAAAACTAATTAGTCTTCGTCAAACAACATGTCAAATGTCGCAAAGACGAGGTGCAAAAACAGCTTTTTACATGAAATATTTCACCCTGCAGAACAACTTTGACTATATGTTTATCTACCTGCAAAATTGTGCACGATTCAAAATGGATACATGTGTTGAATTAATTATTAATTATTAATTAATTATAATTTTTTTTAAATTAAATACATTGAATTTATACAAATTCCGAACTACAGCTGATCTGCTCTATACAGTATATATATTATTATTATTAAATATGGGTAAAGAAGGAGAAGCCCTCTATAAAAACAGTTAAGAAACAAGAAAATCGTTTCTGAACAATCGAAATATCCCGGTCTCTCTTTCTGAACACAGATGGCATGGTCCGTATGCCTGGCTTTAACTGTGGAATATGTTACATGCATCGATGAAGGAACAGAAGCTGAGATAATTGTACCAAAATGATACACATGCCTCCTTAAAAATGCTGAGTATTTTGGCCATCTGCTGTGTTCACAGTGTTACCTGCGACCTCTCAGCCGGCAGGCCGCCCTGAATCACACCGGGGAGGCACTCAGCTGCTGAGCCAAGGAGCAGAGCCGATCATGAATTTATACAACATTGTGTCTAGGGTCAGTTAACAAGCCAAGTAATGTGAGCTGTGTGGGAAGGTGGGTAGTTTCAAATGCACAAATAATTACCCTAATGTATGAGATCTCCATGTCATATCATGCTGATCTGTTTATTTTGAAGGACATTTGAGAAAAACAACCTCAAACATAACTGTGCGCAGAGAAAAACTGTCTGTTGCATATTCGCCGGCTTCTGTGGTGCGTTTCAGTTGAGGAGTCTGCTCATTATGGCCTTGAAAATGTTCACCTCTGATCTAAAGCGTTTGAAGTGGGGATTTGGGTCAAGAAGTCAAATGGGGTGGTCATTAGGAGATTCGAGCAAATAGAAATTTCCACTTAATGTGACATTAAGAAAGGCAGTGATATCAAAGGCGATGACATATTTCTGAAGGGCATGACTTTAACCAAATGCAGACGGCCTTTCATTTGGATGGTCTGGTCGTTTGAGATTTGTGAGTTGCCAGGAAAATAATCCACGCCATCTGTTTTTGTAGTGCTTTTAACATATTGATGTATGTTACACAGATATTTAAGTACTAGCAAATGGGTTTCAAGCCAGCACTATAGCCAAACAGCAGAACGGCCTCATTTATCATTCTTTTCATCATATACGTTATGGAAATTTGATGTTTGGTTGTAATGTAACTGACCTCTGAATATCAAACCAATTATTCTTATCTGATTATCAGTTAAATATGCTAACGGTGCTATTACTGTAACTTGAAAAGTGTCAAAATTATTGTAACATGTGGTCTCAGGTTGTGGAGTGGAGAAGGCGAAGGAGTGCACAGAGGCAATCGTTGAAATAAAATAAAAGACTTTTAATAATAAACAACACAAAAGTGGAGCAGTATCCAATAACGTTTCTTACACAGACAGCACGCAGACAACAGACCAGGATAACGTTAGGGTTGACAAGCGACAAGGAACTAAAAGGAAATGGGTTTTATACAAACACTAATAGACACACACACCTGAACGAAATTGACAATTAACTGAAACTGGGTCAGGGAAGCACATGGGGAGAGACAAAGCACATGGAAGGCAAAAACAAACAATCACATGACATAGAACATAGGCAAAAACAAACCACGGATGTTACAATTATGTTGATTTTTCTGCAAAAACATGTTTGGTCCAGTAATATTGCAAATTGCTGTTATTTGGGAAATTCTGTGCCCATAGCGAATAAAATTAACCTGTGATAAAACCTACTTCTCATGTGAAGCATTAGTAAGTCAGATTCATAGTGAACAGATATAGTAAATGAAGCAATATAAAAATTAATAGTTGATAACTGTTTTTATTTACGATGTTCATTCATTTAGTTTACATTTATTTGTTTAAATGATAATGCTGTCAGCCTAATTGAGATTTTCACTGTCCTTTAGCTCTAATTTAATTATATACATATATGACCCTGGACCGCATTTTGTTTTTGTTTTTTGTTAACATGAATCCATGTTAACAAAAAATTTGATTTAAAGCTGAATAAACATGCTTTCCATTGATTAATTGGGATATGACAATATGACAATTTAGATGAAACTGTCTGAAAATCTGGAATCTGAAGGTGCAAAAAAAGAAAAAACCCTCTGAATACTGAGAAACTTAACTTCTAAAGTTGTCCAAAAAGTCCTTAGCAATGCATATTAATAATAAAAAAAGTTCTGATACATTTACATTAGGAAATTCATTCATGCAGTAAATGAAAAGGCCTTTATGAAAAGGCCATTGAATCATTGCCTTAATTGATTCATTCAAAATGACGGCGCAAAATTGTGTAAATAAGTCAATAATAAGTCATAACTTATTATTAAGATTAACACATTAAACCAGCAGCCCTATTTTTATTTATATATAAGCAACAATTGTAAAGTATTCCTTTAACACATCTATGCAGTGAGCAATATTCACCCATTGTTTGTTAGAACTAATCTAGTCACCCATTAAATTGAGTCTTTGGCCTGAAAGACATAGAAAAGTGAGCCTCACAAACACAGAATAGCAGGCTGCTCTCATAGTGTTGTCTAGAAAAATGTCACTGTTGCATTTCAAAAGGGCAGCCATTAATTGTCAGCAAGGACTTCCGCAACCACAAGCTGAATTAATGTATTTGTATCGTAGACGCAGTCTTTAGTCTTGCCAAGCTGATGGACTCTTAGGGCTTCAACAAAAAGACCAACGCCACTTTCCACCACGGGAGACTAATCACCATGATTGACCACCCTTGAAGCGTTGTCCTTCGATTGCCACCACTGTTTTGGTCAATCTGTCATCCCTCAGCAGCAGTCACTTGTGAAGCAGTATGTATGAGCATTGGCCACCTCAAGTCTATCGGCGTCTTTGGTGCGTTGCACGGCGCTGCAAAGAAATCAATCAGCTGTTTCAGATGTCAGGGGAAATCTGATTCTGTCTGATCAATACCTGACTCTTTCCAATTCTACACTGGCAACTAAAGTGAGCCACGACATGAAATGAGATTCCAGCATTTTTTATTTTATTTTTTTGCCAGCATTGCGATACTCCCCATTGGGATCTAAATACAGCTTTTACTGAATACGGCCAACAAAGTCATTCCACTGGGAACTATACCGTATTTACAGTAATGTTTTACTGGTGTTTCACATTCAGCATTGATTTTTTTTTTTATGTAACTTATGCTAAGTCCATCTGCTTGGTTTTTTTAAGCAAGCCAACGTGTATAATTTCCCACGTGTTTGGTTAGCTAGTCCTACCAACAAAATGATGCGACTGGTTGAATTAATGATGCTGGTTTTAAAAAACAAAACAAAACAAAATCCAAACATAACACACTTCTTCCTAGTTCCCATGTTTTTCTGCTTCAGTTAAAGCACTTCATTGTAATGCTTCAGTGGTCATATTGTGGGTTTGAAGTTTTATTTTTTACTCACATCTATGCAAGAAACTCGTTTAAACAGCCAATTTACCTAAAACTGCTGCCCTTGTATTTCCAATAAGAGTGTAATCTCAAATTTAAGGAAGCAGAGTGGGTTGTTTTGTTGAGTCCTGCAAAGGCAAATTATATCCAACAGTTGCCAATCTCATCTGCACAGCACCCTTCAAAATGCAAACCTTCTCCACATGTCGCTGGCGTGCAGAATAGAGATTTAAAACCAGTGTTTCTGTCAACGAAGCTTCTGCGATTCAATGCAAATTGGCAAAATATAACATGAATTTGTGGTGTGCGTATTAAGATAACATCTCACATTTCCCTCAGTGAGAAAAGGCTGTAGTGAAAATGATTATTTGCTCAGAAAACATTGAAAATGATCATGCCAGAAGATGTTGTTTATCTATTCGACATTGTAGGTGAATATTAATACAGTTGGTATGTTCTGATTTAAATACAAAGGCAATTCATTTGAATTTATATAATTTCATTGTTTGTAGTTCTCACAGATTCCAGGATAGACTTCAAGGCTGTTCACGGTGAAGCATGGGAATTAATGGCAAGTTTATCCAGCAGGTACATACAATATAACAACGGTTTTGGAATTCTCATTCTTCAAATAATCTGCCGTCTGTTCTTTTTCCTTTCTTTCCATTTCTCCTTTTAGCTCAATATAGCCTCAGTCCCTGGAATCATAAATGATTGATTGTGTTATCATGACCGTGGAGATCATATCTTTCTCGGCTCTTCAAAAAGTTTATCAATGTATCTCTGGTATTCAAGGCTGGAAGTGAATAACAGGATTGCTTTGCTTAATAATGTAAAGATTTCTGTGTTTAGCGTTTACGCAGTATCTCTCTAGTGTTTTGCCATTGACTACATCATAATAAATAAATCAAATTGGACACAATTAGGAGACTTTTCACAAACACTACAGTAAGTGCTTATGCTTTGATTTGTTGTGCATAAAGAAGGTTTATCGCCTTTTCTCTTTGTGAATTGAGTGTTTAGGGCATTTCATTATTGAAGATTGTAGTGAGGAGGAATATTGTTAATTTATGCTTTTTGGTTAAGCACTTTATTAAATTATCTTAATGGGGCACACTTAAGTGCTCAATTAAGAGGTATTGCTAATGAAATGTTACGCACTAAATGTTATATATTGCTTTCTGTGCCCGACATATCAGCTTGAAGGCAAAGTTTACCTAAAAATGAAAAGTTCGAACTTGAATCATATTCTTTTATAGGAGATTCTAAATTAATTTTCCATCCCATTATACCACGAATAAGACTCAAGACAAATGCACAGTGAATAAAACATCATAAAATTTACCAGTGTGTCCATTGTATATGTTGTTAGCTTTGTGTGAGAAACAACCTTCTAAAGAGATTTAAACATCAGTGAGTTGAACTCAAGAGCTTGATCAGCCAGGTTTTTGAACAAATTATTCAGGTTTGTTTTTTATGCTAAAGCAACCAATTAAAGCTGTAGTCCGTAACTTTTTTGTGTTCTGAGTTTCTCACACCACAGAGAAATGTGTCATTGACCACCCAGCCAAATTAGAATACTTTTTAAGTACGTTTAGTCTCTATAAAAATCCTAGTGCCTATTTACTTTCTTTATATTGAAAAGAAGAGCCAGAAAATTCTTTACACGTTCACCTTTGGTGCTCCACAGAAGAATGAAAGTTTGAGGTTGAGTAAATAATGACAGACTTTCCTCTTTTGGATGAACAGTCTCTTTAAGCCTATTTTTATTCAAATTTTTTTTTACTGCATTTTTTGGCCCTGAGGCAGACAGATAAGAAGGATAAGACGCTTAACAGTCTCAATGTTCATTTCAAAGTGAATGCAATAGATTGCATCTGTCTGAGAATCTCTGAATCAGACTCCCTGAACTAATGCAGCTCTTTTTCATATCTTCTTGTTGAACTTCTCCTCATATCATGAGGAATTCTTGTTTACTATGTGACACGCAGCTGGATGCTATCCTAGTATACTATCATGTTTGTAGTGGTACTGTGTTCAATTGTTCATTTGGCTCTTTTCCACTCAAACACCCTGGGGAATAACTGTCCCTTTAGTTGAATCCTCTGCCTGTTTCAGAGGCAGTGAAACAGCTCTCCAATAAGCACACAGGTGTTGGTAATTATCCAGTCACTCGTCTAAATAAGTGAGCACCTGCTGCAGACCACTTACGGGCCTCTCCTCCACCTGGAATACAATTCCCACAATCCCCCTGGGCATGCTCATTCATGACAGCAAACAGCGTAGAACAGAGAACAGGAACAGAGATGAAAATAGACTCAAAGAGCTCAAACCTTGAACTACGTGTAAAGACCATCTCTATTCAGACCTGGATCTGAGCAGTGAAAAGCACTGCAAAGGATTTTTAATTGGGGATATGTGATATACTGCAACATAAATGTTAAATCAATAGGGATTAAAAAAAATAGTAATAAAGTAAGAGTATGGTTTTATGATGCAGCAGCCAGCGTTACATGAAAACCAAACAAATATACAGTGTAATGAATGATGTGGTAATAATATAAACTACTGATTTAAATTGTTGATTGTAATTATAGAAATAAGTTTGTTACACTTATACAGATATAAATATAGGTTTAAATAGTTTAAAGAGTATAACTGATCTCAAAATATCCGAATGCATGTGTTTTTTTCCTGTTTATACTGCCATGCAACAGATCCGATCTGTGTCACTTATGAGCAAAAAATCGGAATTGGGTCACATTTAACTGACAGTGTAAACGAGGTCTAAGACTAGTTGGTTTTTCTTGAGACTTGAGTTGTCGCTTCAGACCACTTTTGGTGTGCGTTGTTTTCTTAGACTCTCTGCAGAATCAATGGTAGTATAATTCTTCAAAAGGAATTATTTTGATAAACACAATTTTCCACTAATTATTTGAAATAACTCTGACTGAGGGAATTAAGAATCATGTGCCTTTGTTTAATAACCCCCGGAGCTCACAGTGAGCTTGTCTTTATTTTTTTTTAATTTTTTTTATGAAGTTATAATTAAAAATCTATTCCCTATGGTGAGAATAAGTAAAGTTTTTAAAGTTCAGAACCTGATTATTGTGCTTTATATGACCAGTTATGTTTATGATAGAAAGTCCAAAGCATATTTGGAGCACACGATTAATCAAACTACTAACTATTGTTAAATCATTTTCTTTCTGTTGTCTGAACCAGTCAATAAAAGCAGAGTTTTATATTTCCAATTGCAGTACAGCTTTGAGCTGAGCGTGAGAGCTGATTATAATCTCGTTTAGATACCCCATTTAGATATATCTCCTATATTATCATTATATTGCTGATGAAGGTCACAAAGACCCGTCTTTCAACACTACCCAAAAGCTATGACCTATAGCTTTGATACTGGGCTAGTTTGACACATTTGTCAAGTGTTCCTAGAGTACTTGCCACGTCCAATGAGACTCAAGGATGTGCAGGGGGGAAGACATTTTGAAGAACACACCCTTGGCATTGCCCATGCAACCTATGAGTATCTATGACACCTGCTCACATTTAGACTTGTCAAGTACAATCATATCATCAAAGGCAATACATGCCCCCTTTCTCTTTATCTCTACCACAAAAAAAAAAAAAACCTAAACAGTGATTGCACCATGCTGTATTCACATTTTTGCTCTACTCAAAAAAAAAAATAAAACTAGTGAGCTACTAGAGGGAATCAAAGGAGCGCTTCTAGCCTGGAGTCTGTTACAAAAGGTAGGCAACGTAATGTTGCTTCTTAAAAACAGAATTCATCCAATTCATTTTAACATTGTCTGGACCCCACTATTCTTTGGCTGTGTAGAGGTGAGTAAATAATGACAGAAGTTAAATTTTTGAGCTGTCTGTTCTTTTAAGACACTGGTTTTAGAGTCAGATCCAGCACTGTATGTATCCTTAACTGAAAATATTCACACATTCACACTCGTTGTAAATAAATTAATTAATAAATGATTTTATTGTTTTAAGATACCCTTTTTTTAGCCAAATTGAGTACACTGAGAAAGTGATTGCAATGCATTATATATAATACACTATTATACTAGTTGATAATGTTTTCAACCTTTTTTTTCACCTTTTTTAAATGACAAAAAAAAGCATGACGATAAGAAAACCACTTACAATTTTAAACCTCACCTCAGTCCTTGCCAAGCGATAGGAGAGATGTGTTATTTCTTGAGTGTCATGTTTTTGTAAGGCCTAGATCAACCTTTACCACTACGGGCAACGATATGAATCAGATGTACTTCAAAGCTTGGAATAGGTTTTCTTTGTTGTCCGTCTGAGCTTCTCATAAAGTGTAAATAAGGTCAACCGAGAGACAGAGGAGTGAGAAAAGGGATTCATCTGATGTGGTAGACTCCATGTGTTCTTCTGTGTGAATGTGTGAGAGAAAGACAGACTCAATCAATGATATGTCTAGTGACTGAAAGCTCCAGATCTGTCTTTCCTCAGCTTCCTGTGCTATTCTTTTTCCCCTTTTGGCAACATACGTTACCAGTATCGAGCGTAGACTCCCAGTGTTGCATCACTGGACAATTTTAACAGTGTCATTATCCAGTAAGACTGGCATGTCCAGAAATCAAACAAGAGTGAGCAAGCGCTAATATGAAGACTTCAGAGCCTTATTATCTTGCTTTATGTTTTTATCCTTTCCTTTTAGTTAAAATCATCCTCTTCAGACTGAATTGTGCTTTTTGCTAGTATTTAGAATGGTACAGGCAGGAAGTCCATTTGCCACCCGGACGTCTAATTGACCAGAGGTTCCCCACAAGAATGTCCAATAATGCTTTTAGATATATAAAAATAAAATCTGTGGTGAACATTTGTTCCACAACATAAATCACATCTAATCAGAAAAAGGAAACTTTGTCATTAGGTAGTGATTTGATTCAGAACTCTGAGCCATTAATGAGTTACCCTCACTGACTCATTGTATCTTCAAATGGGGGAAAATTGAGAACCGTTACTGCAAAATATTTCCTTTTTTTGAAGTGCCCCTATTATGCCATTTTTAAGTTTGCGGACAAGGTCAAGTTGTTCACATAGGTGGGAATTATGCAAATGTGTTACACCGTGGCATTGCGGGTGTAGGATTATTACTAACAGCATATTTAGCTTTATAGAGATTCTTTATTTTAGGAGACAATAACTTTATTTCAAGAGTTCACGCTTTCCTCATAATAATCAATAAGCAAATTTGGCATGCTGTCTGGGGAGCGAGCCGTGAGAGCGGCGAACTCCGAACCCTAATGTACGGAGCCCT
>JAUCNO010000353.1:4268097-4300630 GCA_032353835.1 Enteromius viviparus
AAAAAAAAAAAAAAAAAAAATATATATATATATAAGCGTGACATTTTTAAATTATTATTATTATTTAATCATTTATTTATTTATTTTAAACCGATGAAAATCACAATGATCACCTTGTGAAAATTGAATCTTTAGTAAAGGCTTGGCAAAATAATGCTAATGTTTGTGATCATGTGATCAATTACTGTAATGGGTTTATGTGGATAGAAATTTACATTCATAATTAAAAAATCATTATTGTTCTGTAACTGGTAATATATGATTTATAAAATGTATATAAATTGTTTATAAATTCTGTCGAATGGCAATAATCATAAATTATCTTATTAATAGAAGCATTTAATTAGGAAAAACAAAAGATGCAATTGAACAAATACTTAAATTACCGTCTTTATTTCCACATCAATTTGGAGATCTTTTTTATTATTATTATTAATATTATGTTTTGTGCCATTAAATGCAATTAAAATGAAAGCCAAGCATATAAAAATAACATAAATAATAACAAAATAGTTTGTCTATTAAAAGTAAAGTCTTGAGATGCTGCTTCAAAACACAAACCCCCAAGTATACGAAAATAAAAATGTAATGGAAAAATAGGAATGCTTGCATAAATGATATTTCTAAAATATACAGTATATCCCACCCACGTTTATGAATTAAAGCAGCTCCGTTGCCTTGCAGTGACAGGTTGATGTGATGATTCAATGTGTTTGTGTAAGACCCAGCTGCAGGCTTTCAGGAGTCATTGCAGGATCAGTATCAAGTTTTTCTTTTGAAGACCACAGCTCATCAATTTAGACTTCAGTGAGATCTGACCTAATCCCTGTCCTTGCTGCTCTGTCTCGCTCTCTTTCTCTCCTTCCCGCTCTGTCTGCCTCACAGTAATTGCGGAGCATGTTTATTAAGACTGTTATCTTCAAAGATCCAGACATCGGTGCCCAAGAATTTGTGGCAGGCAAACAGACACGCAAACTTGACAGAAACACTGGGGGTTCTGTTCACTGCTCTTTGAGCATCTATTGAATCTTTTAGACTGGTACGGGCACCGGTGGAATATTAATGCGGGTCCAACTTTGAACCACGGGACTTTCACAGAGGGAGTCGTAACCTGAGCGAGAGTGCTCCTCACAGGACTCTTATTGGATTATTTCATCTGTTAACGTAAAGGAAACAGAAACTGCTTGAATCAGATGGTGTGAATAATCTTATTTCAACCAGGCACGGTACGGATGCTGGGCTCTGGGTTTTGAACATCAGATGCGCGTTTGAAGGGTTGGTAACGGGAACCAGACGTATCTGCTTCTACATTCGGAGAACACATCATTGTGTTTAGAGCGATTGGAAAGTAGAAAGACAGATTCCCGTGGTGGAAAATGCATATTAATATCAACCAAATATGCAGTTATGTATATAAGAATTACTCCCTATTCAGCGTTTGTTGGTTCAGAAATCCCACTTGTTTTTCATAGATATTCATGTAAATGCATCAATGCAACATTGAAATGTTCATAAATAAATGAATGAGTAAATAATAAATAAATGTTTCACCTTAAGTGTCTGTGCTGCCTTTTAAATTTTAAGTTACATTGTGCTAAGTGCCTACTTCTATATTTGAGTTGACTAAACTTAAAGGGATAGTTCACCCCAAAAAATGAAAAATTAGATTTCAAAAATATCTTAATTTGTGGGGTCATGTTGTTCATCTTCAAGACACCTACTTTTTAAGTTGAAACATTTTTATTTCATTTCATTGTGTTTTTTTGGTAGTCCACGACAAAGATTTTAAAATAAATAAAAGCATTTCAAAAGCAATTTCCTTGCTTAAATAATAACTACACATATTTTTAATTGTAAGTTATTTTATTTTGAGATTTTTATTTATTTATTTTGGTAGTCCACAACAAGGATATTGTATTTAACTGCAGCTAAAAGCATTCAAAATCAATGTCTTTGCTTAAATAATAATTTTAATAAAATAAATGCAGAATGAATAAAATAAAATAAAAACTGTCAACAAGAATAAGAATGCAAATATATGCAAATATAGGTAAAAACACACAACATACAACATAGCATTGCCATGCACAAATTAAAATTAGAAAATCTTTTCATACATATATATTTTGGAACAATAGAAGAATAATATGGCACCATAATGTGGTCAACTATTGTACAGAATTAGTGCGTTTAACACTTTGTCAACAAGTCAGATTCAATATTTGGCAGTGATAATAGTTATTTGGTGATTTTTGTCTCTAAGCATATAATTTTATATAATCTGTTCAAAGGTTTCCATTTTGATAAGCATTATCTCTAGAGCACAAAATGTAAATGGTGATGATGTGCACTGTTTTGACCTTATTTAATATTCAAACATTTTATCATGCAAGAGCAACTTGTAAAGGATCAATTCATGAGCCTTTTTATTCCTAATGGCATGTAAATTACTCAGTAGACGATGACCTCGGCCATTTGCTTTACCCCCGAAGAAAGTATGTTTAATGCAACTTCATCAATTTTCTGAAATAATCGCTTGCTGCGTTTTTTAACCAAAATACACTGTGTGCTTTCTAGCCAATCCAATATGGACTTTCATAGACCTCCCAAAGCGGAGGATGCATAAAAGCTCATCTAATGATTTCTTATGATTTGATGGCCTCATAAAGGAGCTGATGAACTGCATTCTTTCCTTGTTTTGCGAAACAAAACTCATTTAGGAAATGCGGGGGTAATGATGCTTATTAAGCTCATATCAGCATATGGGCTTTCCCCTGACAGACCTCTGCTAGAGTGACCCATGTGCTGATTAATAGTGGCTGTGTTCACAGAGGAATACTCTCTTACCTCGCACTGACCACCGTCCACGAAGAGATACACTCTGCTGTCTGATGGCAAAGCATCGATGAAGGTCCAGAGCACCTGCTGTAGTATTGTTTGTATTGTTGTATTATAAGAAGCCTGTTGGTTTTTTTAATAAATAAAGTTCACAAATGTATTTCAGATGTTTTGTTTTCATTGTATTTCATTGTGATTTGATTATAAACTAAGCATTTAACAGTATTAGAGTGACAGCTGATATTTACATGTATTTTATGTATACTTTGGTTTTGCTGTATGGATCTCACAATTTAGTCTTAATTTCTTAATTTTTTCTACAATTATAAATACATTTGTTTTTTTTTTTTCCCTTTTTTGATTTTGAGCTCCATATTCTTACTAGATTATACTAGATAAAAAAAGCCCTGATGCATTATTGTCACAAGCTGCACATCTGTGGCTCTCTCCGGTCATCAGCAGCGGGAACCTTTACTGGAATATTAACGTTCCTACCCGGACTCATTAAACCCACGTACCATGGCTAATTCCGGCCCAGGTGTTCCTTGTTTTCTACCCTATTTATACTCCAATCTCATGCTAGGTCGACGCGAAGTCATCCTCACTATAGTAGATCGCTTCTCGAATCGCCTCTGTTCGTTCCCTTACCCAAACTTCCAACCACATGGGAAACGGCGCAGATTAGGATGGATCAGGTTTTTCAACCTGATCTCACAGCAATTCGTACATATTTTACGAGTTGGCTAATTCGTATGAATTTGTACGACCTGACTCGTACGAATTCATACGATTTATTCTAAATCGTACGTATTTTACGAGATGCCAATTCGTATGAATTTTTACGAATTACTTAAACATAACCCCACCCCTAAACCTACCCATCACATGGTTTTAGACAAATCGTACAAAATCATACGAGTGAGGTCGTTCAAATTAGTACGAATTGGCACAAATTTGGCACCTCGTACGAATATGTACGAATTGCTCGTGAGATAGTGTCGGAAATGCTGCAATACAGTATGTTCAACAATCACCATGATCAAACATTTGATGTGCAAGAAGCAACATAAAATCTTTTTGCCGAGTTTGTCACCACAGGCAATTTTTTCACACTGATAATTATATACCACAAATGTAGTTAGGATCTCTATAGTTACAGCATCAAATTGGCTGTATTGCAAGCCGAACAAATCTATATATAGCTTATATACCCGCACTTGTTTTGAATTCACATGCTGTGTAAAATCACCAATTTTGCACTTTTAAATGTTCCCATTCATTATTGTACAATTTGTTTGTTGCTTGATTCAGGCGGTGAACATGTTAATCTTGTCGTTTATACTCAAAAGACAACATAGTCTGCTGCAATTTAACTCATTTTCCTTTCACTCTCAGTTGCTCTCATTCAGCCTCATATAATCTCCTCTGCTTGGAGTCTCCTCCTTCATGGTGTGGGGCCTTCTTGAAGACTGAGGCTTTGCACATCAAATTCATTAGGTCTGATTGGTTTGTTAGAAGCCAAGCCAGCTCTCTAATGACCAGTTTAATGAATATTCAAACAGTCTTTCTGGCTCTCCGTCCAGTTCTGGCTGTTATACCCTCATTGCTGAGAATGAAAGGACAAAGCCAAGTTGTTTAACAGCTTGTGAGGCTTGGCCAGCATGTCTGATGTCACGCAGATGAATCTACAATACATAAACTGTGGTCGCTCATGCTTGTGAACTGCCGCAATAAACTCTGTAGTAAGAGTTTGTCTTACAGTACGTGTGATCATCTCTGAAGAGTAGCACTCCCAAAAAAATTACAATTCTGTCATCACGGTCTCACCTTCATGTCTTTCCAAATCAGTAGGATTAGTTTGTTCTTCATCCATTCCTGCATTTTCCAAACTGTATGTCCTGTGGATGCTGGAGACTATCCCAACATCTCAAGCTGGAAAAAGGAACCTGCTTTCTTCTATAAAACACAAAAAACGAAAAGCTGAATAATGTTTTCGTTGCTCTCTTTTTATACCAGTAAAGTAAATGAGTACTAGAACTTTCAAGCTTCAAAAAGCATTCAAAGTTATCAAAAAGAGTAGTATATTTCAAATTATCCGAAGGTGTTGTGCGAGGAAGAGACTAAAATACAAGTTTGGTCTGTTTCATACACTGAGGTTTTTGGAAAATAGCGCACCCTTAAGGGAAAAGGTAGTGCAAGCCATATGGATTACTTTTAAATTACTTTTAAGGAGTTTGTTTCATTTTTTGCTTTCATTATGTAGAAAATTATAGATGTTTGAGATGACATCAGGGTGAGTAAATGGGTGAATTGTTTCTTATCTAACAAGCATAGCTTTTTTGTTGTTTCTTGTCTTGTGTTAACCAGCGTAGAGGGACAGTAACAGTGTCTCAGCTGTACTGAGAGTTTGGAAGGATTTAAACACGCTGAACAATAGCCAAGTCTCCTTGGTAACAATGGCAAAAACTAGAATAATAGCAAACAAATAAAAAGGCAGCAAGGAACCGTGGGTGCACAAGAATGTAGAACGTGATCTGCTGGGACCAATTTTACTAGTAACAATAGGAACCTAAAGCATATAAACAACGACTGTTCCAAGGCTCTAAGGCCTCTGAGCTGCTGCCCAGAGAAATATGAGTGTTGACACATAAATACAGTGCCTATACTTAATTTGCGAGTGTGCATGTACTGTATACAATGCTATCGTTTAAAAGTTGTTTTACAAATTTCTTTTATGTTTTTGAATGACATCTGTTATGCTCAATAAGGATGTAGTAAATAAAAAAAAATATATAACTGTGAAATATTAATTTATTTTACATTTACATTCTTATTTAATCATCGCAGGTTTTCTCAATTCCCCAAACTTCCTATATTCAGGTCAAAATGGAGCTCTCCACTCAAAACAACTTAATCTTTCTTAAAACCAAACTTTGCTCAAAGATATGACACACAAACTAACAAACTAACAAAAAGAAAACTATAACATAGTCACAGTCACATGCTGATGAGATTTTTTTTTCTGCTCAATGTCCCATCTTTGGTCAGGGACAGGCCAAATTAACTCTTTAACATCACAAGCTATAATGGCCCTGGCCAGGCAGTGTGGGTAAAATCCTCAGCATGCCTGATCCAACCTGGCATGCTTCAACTAAAATATATGAGACTGCTTGTCTTCTTGTCCTTGCTCTTACTCTTTCTTTCCCATGTTGTCATCCTCCTCCTCTTCCTCTCCACACTCCCTTACCACCCCCTACTCTTCTTCCTTCATTTCTTTCTCCTCCTCCTCTGTGATGTCCTTGACCTCTTCCTTCACATCTCTCTCGATCCATTGTTTTGAAGCTGCAGTCTTTGATTACTTGCATTGGTGCATTTCTCAAATCACCCTCACTGTAATATTTATAAAAAAGAAGTATGTGCATTTATCAGAATGATTCGTACAAACAAGTCCACACAATGGATTTCCTGCAAAATCCTGTATTAATCAAAATCTTTAGTTCATCTCTGAAAAGTATATACAGTGGGTACGGAAAGTATTCAGACTCCCTTAATTTGTTTCACTCTTTGTTATATTGCAGCCATTTGCTAAAATAATTTAAGTTAATGTATGATTAATGTAATGCAATGCCTTCAGGTGTTTTTTTTTTAGCAAACTCCATGCAGGCTTTCATATGTCTTGCACTGAGGAGAGGCTTCCGTCGAGCCACTGTGCCATAAAGCCCCGACTGGTGGAGGGCTGCAGTGATGGTTGACTTTCTACAACTTTCTCCAGTCACCCGACTGCATCTCTGGAGCTCAGCCACAGTGATCTTTGGGTTCTTCTTTACATTTCTTACCAAGGCTCTTCTCCCCTGATAGCTCAGTTTGGCCGGACGGCCAGCTCTAGAAAGGTTCTGGTCGTTCCAAACGTCTTGCATTTAAGGATTATGGAGGCCACTGGGCTCTTAGGAACCTTTAGTGCAGCAACATTTTTTTTGTAACCTTGGCCAGATCTGTGCCTTGCCACAATTTTGTCTCTGAGCTCTTCAGACAGTTCCTTTGACCTCATGATTCTCATTTCCTCTGACATTGTGAGCTGTAAGGTCTTAAATAGACAGGTGGCTTTCCTAATCAAGTCCAATCAGTATAATCAAACACAGCTGGACTCAAATGAAGGTGTAGAAACATCTCAAGGATGATCAGAAGAAATGGACAGCACCTAAGTTAAATATATGAGTGTCACAGCAAAGGGTCTGAAAACTTAGGACCATGTGATATTTCAGTTTTTCGTTTTTAATAAATCTGCAAAAATGTCAACAAATCTGTTTTTCTGTCAATATGTGGTGCTGTGTGAGGGTAAAAAATTTACTTTTTAAGGATTTTAGCAAATGGCTACAATATAACAAAGAGTGTAAAAATTAATACTTTCTGTACCCACCATATTTGTCAATGAGTATATCATTGCTATTAGAATGATAAGTCCTTGTGTCATTGTTCACAAACAAGAAAAAATGCTCAGTCGTGTTGTCAATATAGCAAGGTGCTTTGTTAGTATTACCTGATGTAAACTGTGACTGCAGTTTGGATGACAGTTACTGTACTGAAATGCAGAAGGCTACACTTTTATTTATGCCATAAACTGTATCCGTTTCAAAAAGTTCAAAAAGTCTGTATATGCTTTTTAATTCATGAGATACACCTTTGAACTTTTGAGAGAACCTTCTTAGCTATTCTAGAGAACTATATAATAACTATATAAAGAACTACATAAACTGTATGTAATATATTTTGAGCAACATATAGCAGCTAACAATGTAGTAAAACTGCAGACAAATGTAAATATTCAATTGACTCCTTGTGTTTCCACTTGGGTCATTGTGTGCTAACTGAGCTCAAACATTGCAGGCTTAAGTGAATAATACTGAATGCTAGTGTTTTCTAATTGAGAACATGGTGCAAGCACAATGTAAAGATTTGTTTTGTGTGTACAGTTTTTTTTAAATGTCATTAAGAATTACATTACAATTGAGAACAAACTGTAATAGGGCTGATTAGGTGTTCAATGAACAGTTGTGCTGCTTAATATTTCATGGGAGGCACCACACACACACACACATTTCATAGGTGTAATGGTGTTTATACTGTACAAACTGTATGTGGTATTGTCCTACCCTGACCCTACACCTAAACCTACCCCTTACTGGAAACTATGTACATTTTTAGATTTTCAAAAAACTTAATTCTGTGAGATTTAAAAGCTTGTTTCCTCATGGGGACCTAACAAATATCCCCACAAGGTCAAAATTTTCTGGTATTCCTATCACACACACATATAGAAATAGTCAGCTGTCACTTGGAAAAAAGTATATTGACCCTTAAAATGTAACGGTATTGTGAAATATGTTCAATAAGATTGTTTTGTTTTTTATATAAGAAGGTGTTTAATTTTCTTTAAATAGTACATTTGTATGCATGATTTTATTTGGAGTATGCCTATGTATATTTGGACAGAAATTGAAGACTACACTGTACCATAGATATGCAAAAACACATTTGAGCTTTTACACAGTTTAATTATAACATGAAAACATGCTGATTGTGACACACTGGGTGCTGTGCAACATTCAGGTTAAAACACTTCCCTGTTACATGCCAACCGCAATGCGTTTGTGAAAAAGCAAATGGAAATGTAAAAAAAAACATGAAATCCTATATTGTATGGTAATATCGGTTAACCCCAGTAAACTATTAGATTTAATGTTTGGGCTGCGCTTCACACTCTGTTAAAGAATACTTAACATTAACTCTGTTTTCTGTAATTCAGTCCTTTGACTTTTATGAATATTTTTAATATCGGTTTAATACCCATTTTTGTAGAATCAAAGCATAGGCACTGAACATAGTGAAAGACACTGTGTAATTATGATTGATTCCATATGACATTTGAATCCTTCAGCGGAAATACTGTTTAGTCACATCAATAGGGCAATGGCTAGTTGAAGAAAGACACGGTCGGTCCAAATGAAAAGCTTCTTAGAGACCAAAACATCCCTAAACCGGTTTGCAAAGCCTCCATAATTCCTCTCTGTGCAATGAAACAGTGACTCTGACGGTTAGACACACAATAGGATGTGGATCTTGTACGGCCCAGTTCCACCATTAGCAAAGGGACTTTGGTCATTCATCAAAAGTTTCCCGTCTCTGCAAACGACATAGACGAGGAATAAACGGTCCGAGGCTCACCGAAATGCGTTCTCTGCGAGAAATTCGGCAGCGTCGATATCAGGGACTGCATCCATGCACTCATTTAACTTTGCGATGTGTTTCTGTTTACTGTGGGGCTGTGACGACCTCGTCTAGTTGTGCATACTGTCGTATTCTCAGATGCCGATATATGCCTCTTCCTTTCTCATGCAGGGTCAGTCAAGGTCTCGGGAGCAGTGAGACTTGTCGTATCAGCCAAGCTTTATTAATAAAGAAAATGGTCCCGGAAGATAAAAGATAAAACAAACTCTTTGATGAAAAATGATTTCTCAACTGGTGGCTGTAATGTGAAATACTGAACACTTCGTTTGTTTTATTTAAAAGCGGGGCCCAGATGCAGAAGCGGCTGAATCAGAATGTACCTCCTGATCGGAGAGCAATTTCCTTGAATGCTGGCCCTCACTGAAGTGAAACTTTTCACACCCACTAGCTCGATGTGTGTTGCAAGAGCTACTGTAGACTCTGCTGGAGATAGCCTTTCCTTCCACTCCAGATATAATTATTCCATCAATTTGACAAGCCCAAAGGGTCTGGGGTATATTTAGGTTTCTTTCTGATTGCTGAGCCACTGGTTTTCTCACCAGCACATGGGTAATTAAGGGGCAATTTCCTTTAATTGGCATATTCAAATTAATTATGGATTGGGAACATATAATAACTTCTGGCTGGCAATGCAGAGTGGACAGCGTCAACTTTTTTTCTTTTTTACAGAGTGATTTTGAATTGTTATGCAAGAATATATGCAAAAATGCTGTTTAACTAGAAGTATTTACGCTTTTTAATAAATAAATACATTAATGAATAAGAAATATATCAATTAATTAATAAAAAAAAAATTCAAATATCTGTTATACATTTTTTATTATATTTAAGTTATAAATAAGTTTTAAATATGCAATAAAATGCTGTTAAACAACCTGGAGGCCATAACTATCTATCTGATAATATTATGCATATTACAACTATTATAACAGTCGCTAAAGGGAAGGTTTGGTAAGCAGTATTTTAAGTCGGGGCTCAGGGAGGGTCAATTTCTATTTTATTGTGTCAAAGTCTGACAATTCTTTCCTCTTCCCCTGTCTGTCACGTCTGGCTTTTGATGCCGTTGTCTCTCCTAACAGTGGCGGATCTATGGCTTTTGCCACAGGAGGCTGGGGAAGAATTGATGGGTGTGATGTTAAAGCCCTGACACTTTTAGGCATTCAACAAGACATTAGTCAGGCAGTGAACTCACCCCAGACTGCCATCATTACTTCTTCTTAGAGCCCTTTTCTATGGAGTGGAGGGGGAGACGATCTAGAAACAGTGCTCTGCCTCAGCAGATCTTACAGTGCCACACATCATTGTCAACTACTGCTACCAGCCTACAAATCTGTGAGTTTTTAAACATGGAATACCAAAGCATTTAGTGTTGGACATGATGAATGACACTCTCTTTTGTCCTCATGCGCTTTCCTTTTATCTCACGTCTTCTCTTTCTGTGCATTGTATTTTGATAGTGAACATCAGGAAAACACACTAGAAGAATGTCATTTCCTTTATGGTGAATCAATAACTTAATTCATATTCCTTGCATGCAGGCTTTATGATTCAATCTAAAATATTGTGCTTTCAGTTCAAGCTATTATACACAGAGTCTTGATGGACAACCTAATGGTAAAGTTAAAATCTGCTCTTTCCCAGTGAGTGACCACATGCTTACTAATGGTCAGTAATGAAACCATAATTCTCTTTTTCTTTTTTTCTTCCTACTTTTCATTTCTATACTTTTATAAAAAAAAAAGAGCATGCTTTTCAAGAATATTTCAATACTTTTACGTCAGTTTTTTTTATTTTGCCTTACTATTTACTTGATCATTTTAAATAGTATGTATAT
The DNA here is from genome assembly GCA_032353835.1 of Enteromius viviparus. Lineage (NCBI taxonomy): Eukaryota > Metazoa > Chordata > Actinopteri > Cypriniformes > Cyprinidae > Enteromius > Enteromius viviparus. The sequence goes on from JAUCNO010000353.1 coordinate 4,279,055, forward strand.
TGAAATAAATAAATAAAGAAAATAGGAGGCAACATTGAAAAAACTAAATATGAAACGAAAAATAATTTCGTTCACAATGTTTATTTGAAATTAGTAATACATGTTATATCTATATGGCATTTATAAAGAAAAGAAAGAAAGAAAAAAGTGACCATGCATGGGTTGCAACTTACAGTAGGTCCTATTCACAGTGAAGTCACATTTGTCATTTTATTTTACTTGGATAACTGCAAAAATGACTGTGAATGTACTTTGTACTTTGAAAGGTTGCCATGTTTAATCTCTATCTACTGCTAATGAATCTGAATGGCATGTGTGACAGAGCTGATGTCCTCCATCATGCATGTGTCCCCCAGATATGATGGATAAGAGCCTGAAGGGCCTGAAGCTCAACAGTCCCTCAGACGGGTGCGCTCATTGCTCTCACCCAGCAGTAAATCCAAAAAGCTGGGTGGGGGGGCCACAGGGAGTGACAACATACAATAAATAACAAGCTGAGAAAATCTCGAACACCTCGAAGGCGAGCTGTGCTCGTGACTTAATGAAGTGTGCAAATGAGGTCACTTTTCTAGTCATAAGAATAACCCATCTTAAGCCTCAGGGCTGGATTGATGCATTGCATCCCCTCAAATGACCATGAGCCTTTTTAAGCAGATGTTTCTGTATCTCATTGCTCAGTGCCCTTGGAACTTGTTTTGCTCTGGTGTGATCAGTGGCGGTTCTACATTGAATTACTCCCCCTTTCAGCGCCCTCTTTTTTTTCTTCTACCATTTAAAATTTCAAATAACACCAGAAAGCATTTATTTTGATTAAAAATGAAAGAAATAATCAAAAAGTTGGAAATCAAGTATTGGGTAGGGTCAGGGACTTTATTTTCCCAAAGAAGGTGTCGTGGCATCTACAGTATTTAATAATGTGAATTAAAATGAACATTTACACTCAATAAGTTGCTTTCTGTTTTATAATGCACTTCAATACTGATGTGCAGATAACTGTCATTTGCAATAAGTGTTATAAATAGAAAATGCTATCTGCACTTGGTGTAAATAGCCACTGCCAAAAAAATTATGATCTCAAAACCTATTATCCATATGGAAATGTCAGATAAGAGAATTATGTAGCAATAATTTATTTATGTTTGACGCAGTGAAGGCCGATAGTGCATGCCATTGTTTTTTTAAAAGATCAGCTAAAATGTGTGACATGAAGAAATAATAATAAATGGATTTATAGTATTCTAAATTGATTCTCAATTACTGAAATGACTAGACTAACATTATGTTTCATGTTTTGTACCTGATTTTAATATTCTACTGCAAATATGTATTGGTGTTGCATTGCTGTTCATACATGATTAATTATTAATAAATAAATAAATAAAAACACCCACCCACAAACACACTGTTCCTAAAGTCATGACAAGAGGTACTGTATGTGTTAAAAATGACCAATGATAAGAGCAGAGAGATCTGACATTTGATCCCCGCCCATGCTACTTAGCGCCATTCTCGCGAGAGCGGCTTTTTGGACATGCGTGATGAAAATGCCACCCCGGGCAACTGCCCTGTTCGCCCATGCCTAAAACCGCCACTGGGTGTGATGCTTTGCGAGCAAGCAATGTACAGGAAAAAAGTAAGGGTGATACTTTGAAACCTAGCATTGGCTGATCTTTTACTTTTATTTCTTATCTGTGTCTTTTCATAACCATGCAAAAGGAAAAACTCGGGTAAGTATGCTTTTTTTTAAATTATGGCTTGTGAACTTTTAATATTAAATCAATGAAACTTTATAATGAAAATGGTCAAATTTTGGTCAAACTTGAGATTACTCTGATTATTAGATTTCTTTTGCGGTTATTTTATTACATTATTTATATTCAAAGTCACCATATTCCACCCTGTGCTTTAAACGTGCAGTTTTTAACCTTTAAGAGTTCTGTGTAAACACCCTGTGCCATGATTGGCTCTTCTCTTTGCATGCAAAACAGAACCAATGCTTACAGGGTCTTGTCTTGGTGGAGCCCTATTCTTCACTAACAGCCTCTTTACAGGTTCACAAAACAATATGTGCTGCACAAACTGTTAAAGGCTGGTATGAAATTATCAGAGTACTTGTTAAAAATAAACATCGACTCTGAGCCAGAAACAACACAGCGTTTGGCCAACTTCTAGTTGACTGGAATAATAACATCTTATTTTTGGTGTTTTGTAATTACAGAATCTGTTGTACTTCTTTGCACCAAACTGGCCCAAGTTTCTGGACACTGATTAGGTGTCATTGTCTTATAATACGCATTCATCTATCTGAAAACAGAAATCCAATTATTTTAGATTGCGTCTTCCAGCTTCATTTCAACAGATGGTCTTTTTGGACTAGAGAGGGTGATTTTAGTTTTGGAACTTACATATGTTTATATAGTACATCACGCTATTTTATTTCAACCGGAATTTAGTTATTTTTAAAAAGCTCTTTTACTTTTAAGGATTCAGATATATCCGACAACCCAAAAATGAAGGTTTGTAAGTTTGATCCAAGGAGAGTTGCACTTGAATCTCAATTGTGTCCTTTATCTAGAGCTCTAGGGAGAGCAATTAGTATACGCTAAGCGTCTTTGGATTAAACTTTTTGACTAAATGACAAGTAACTAATTATATAGTGCTTTTAATATCACCAAGACTAATATATACTGCTCTTATTTAGAGTTCAAACATACTAAAGACTGGCAAACAACACACATTAAAACTGTTTATGAGTTGTCCAGAGATATCATTCCCCAAATGTCCAGTCGCATGAAGCCAATCTTGAATTTAAGGAACTTTAACTGTATTTTAATTTTGTTGTGTTGGAGGAAAAAGGGAGAAGAAGGTTAGTCTCTTGTACTCAAAGCAGAGGAGAAATGTGGATTTGATGAGGTGCAGTCATGATTCATTCTCTGGTGGATTTTCCACCATCTACCTCTCTCTCCTGATCTTGTCATTGAGAGACTGCGATGAGTAAAGGTTATATGCTTATGCCTCTGACTATATGATTTATTGCCCTTTCCTTTGTTCAGAGGGGTGTGGATCTGCTGGACTAATGAGGATGGAATTCCACTGTCTAATTAGTGCTTGAGAGCATGTAGTGGCTAAAATTTTTTTTTGGATGAATGACTTTGTTGAATTTTTCCTTAACTCAACATTTAATCCTCAGGCTCTTCTTCATTTAAAAAGAGCATGTAAGATAACTTAGAACACCTTATAAATATAAAAATAATAGAAATTTACACAGTCTTTCTATCTAAATGTGCTGCATCAGAGACTTCAGCACCTTGGACAGTTTTATGGTTACAAATGGGAAAAGGTGGTCATTTCTATCTTCATTTGCAATTTTCTGATATTATGCACTAAATATTGGTCTTGGGTTCCAAATTGTTGAGAATGACTTGTTAATGAGTAAATGTGGTGAAAAGGGGGTACTAGTTATGAGTGAGGAGTTGGTTTGGGTGATGGTAAAATGGCTGTTTGAGGTAAATGAGATCCTTTGAACCTTCTTTGTTTTTCATAATAGGTGTTTTTGTCCAAACTGTGTGTCAGAGACGGTGTGTGTTGGTTTTTTAGGCATGTGAGGGGGTTGGTGGACAGAGAGGGAATGCCGTGTGTCTGCGTGCTTCTGAGAATGAAATTTGACTGGGTTTTTAGCCTGTAGATGGCAGGAGTGTCCTTCTACAGCGCAATCATCCAGTCTTAGATCTCACACTCACTGCCAAACTTCTTACAAAGATGCCTTTCGTAGGAAATTATAATATTAACGCTAAACTGGTAGGTTAAGTAAGATTACATTGGCCTCAAGATTCTCAAGTGAATAATTATTTACACGATGACTCTAAAATCCAATCAAATTTAATTGTTAAAGCCTTTACAGAATGTTGGACTGAATAAAAAAAGAATAGTTTTTGAGCTTGAGTGTGTTTTATCATATTAAGTCTACTGTTACGTGTTTATATGTGCGCAGCCAATGGATTGTATTGGAAAATAAATTAATAAATTCAACAGAGCTTGCATTAAAAACTCAAATAGTCAATAATAAGGTATGCAAATGTAGCATTTGCACATGTATGCTCTATTTCAAAATGACTATATTTGCTTATTAAGTAGGCTCATTTATTTATTTGTAATACCTGCTTGGGACAAACCCCAGATTGAGGTGGTTTGCTGATCATAGCTTAACTTAGTCTCCCATTCTAACAGTGCTGGTTTACATCTAATTTAGCTGGTCAAAAACACTGCTGGATAAAATCACCTAGTAGACCAGCTTGCCCAGATCCGCGGACCAGTAAACCAGCTCAGACCTTTTTTTTTCTCCCTCCTGCTTTATTCATTCATCTACTGATAAATGCTCAAAATCTTTATTTTTAGCAAGGATGAAACCGTGAGATCAAACAGTTAATGCACCGAATAGCAGTGAATAGGAGTCTGTGAGCGAGATCACAGCGCAGAGAGTTTGGCCCCTTTTGGCGAGATGGTTGAGTCCTCGTCAAGGTTGCTGTGGGATCCCAGCATCACCGTTCACTTCGAGCCACACCGCGATCCGCTCCGCTTCTGGCTGAGGGAAAGAACAACTACCTTCATGTGAATATGAACATAGATGACACAGAGGAGCACAGCGTCAGATCAACGGGATCCCTGTCCGTTTTCAAGAGAGGATGTATTAGATGTGGTCCGGTGGACTCCCAAGCAAAGAAAATGGGGATTAAAACTGGAGTTACATTTTGGAATCTGATATTTTTTATGATGGTCACATGCGTGCGAGGTAAGTCGTCAGTCTCGAGGAGTTATTCGGAGGTTTTGCATCAGTGTATATGGATGGGAACGAGCTTGGAGTGGATGTAGGGAGAGGAGAGTCAACCGCGCAGCAAATGCTTGAGAATAGAAGCGCATTTACTCAATGCAGGCATTGAGCGAGGACTCAATAAATATTCTTGCAGTATGCTCGAGCGGATACGTGAGTTGCTTGTGGTCATTAAGTGATGGATCGCAAAGTAACATAAGGGCGTTGAGAGATTGTATCCGAGCTGTTTTACATATTAACAGCACGCAGGGTGGTTCCGAATAACCACTATTAGGGAACGGCTAATTACTGAACCTCAACTGAACGCGTGTTTTGAGTGCTTATTTTCGAGTAATGCAGCTGGGAACGGGATGGAGATGGAAAGCGAATCACGATTCCTTATGGTATAGTTGATATACAGCCAACAAAATGCACCATTAACACATGTGATAGTCTATAAGTAGTCAAGAATGTGCTGGAGAACGTGTGCACGCAAGATTCGAGACCTTACACTTGTCAGGGTACCGTCTCACCCAGCATCTCGCGATGGAATTGACGCGTCTGGACGCCTATTGATCAGCCTTGATTTGGAGGTTTTAACTGTTGCACGCCGTCTCCATAAAGGCTGCAGAATAACATGATCATATAGGTTTGAAACATCCTCGGCGTTGATTTATTTAGAGGAGGCTTGGTGTGCGCTTTCATCTCTGTGGTTTTTAGCGGGATGTAGAATATATAAGGCTTTTAGAAGTAAAGTTTTGTGGACGTGCTAATTGTTAGGTTTTTTTGTAGTTTGATTGAATTTAGTGGGGTGGAGGCAAACCCCTGGGCAGCACTTCTGCCTGATGTATCTTGGTCATTACCACCTGCCTAGCATTTTAATTTGCATCAGAGCTGATTCATCTGATGCTAAACGGTTTATAAAAATAGTACCGCCAGATCAAATCAAATCTAATTCATTGTAACTCATTATTTTACGAATATAAACAGATAAGGTATTGGCAGCCTAATTCTTTTTTTAGAATCTTGATTAGAGGCTTAGCGTATCGAGTATGTCGTTACGCGGAATGAATACTGAGAAGGGTTTGATGTGTTTCCTAGTTGGACTGGAGAGATATGGATAAACAGCAGTACCGGTGTCCGTAAACTGTGCGAGATGCAGTCTTGTTGGCTGATAACCCGTCGCGTGGTGGCAGTGTGACGAGATCCCGAGGATAATTAATGCGATCTAGACCTCACATCACTGACTTTCTGCTAGATAGAGCGCGCGCGCTATTTAGTGAGTCATTCTGACCTGCAATTGTTTATGTAAATAACACGTAATCTCTTGGTATCAACGTATATTTAATTCATAAGTAAGTACCACAAAATTTTAAGATGGTCTTAGGTGGTCTTAGGTCTTGCTGATCTCCTTGCCAAGATGGTTTTTAAATGGTTGCCTAACATTTTAAACCAGCAAACTTGAACAGCCTGGGGGACCATTTTAGGCTTGTTTAAGCATTTTTCCGCCTAGCAGGGATGTGGTCAGTAGACATATGCCTAATGGTTAAAGATCAGCAGGCCTTAGGACAAAACTTAATTATGAACATTATTTCTACGGGCGTTGAACTAAAAATTCACTGTTCTGGAATCCAGTTGCTCTGCAGGAGTCCAGGTGGTAGATTTTTATCAACGTGCTTCATCTCATTTCTTGCTGCAAAGGCACATTTTCTGATTTAAGGAAAACCAGCAGGGTGTAACGGAAATGGGAGAACATTGTGGGATCATTCAAGAATTATATATATATATAAATCAGCTACAGGTTTTGAAGTTCAGCAGACCAGTATTTGTGTTTATACAAAGTACATTATACATTATTCAAATGAAGTAGTTATCTCATAAGTATGTACTAAAAAAAACTTTGCTGTGTCCTGCTTTATTAACAAGTAGTGAAAATAAATGGGCTGATTGTCAAATAATGAAAGCACAGAGTAGAAAAGTCAAGTTTCAAAGTCTTGTTTCTTTCCATAAATTATGCCAGATCTAATTTCACAAATCAGCAGGGTTCTTTCTGTTTGTTTATTCTGAAAGGCTGCTTAATAAATCCAAATTTTATGGAAAAACCTAATATATTAGTCTAAGTCTGTTGTGGATAACCTGCCTTATCACAAACCGAGTGTGCCTGGCTTCATCAAAAGCCTCTTTAATCTCACTTGTTTCAAATTAATCTCTATAAACTGACCACAGATCACCAGCTAGAAGTCAAACATGACTACTCAGTGGTGAACATACGGACCCACTGAGGACAAGTCCTGAGGGGATGGATTAATAACATCATACTTGGGATCAGTGCCCTATCTTACAAGTGTAAAATCCAGCATGTTACAGTTTGCCGCTGTGTAACACTGCCTCTTCTCTGGCACGCCTGAAAGAGGCTTTTAATCTCCATGAGCAAAGCATGGCTGCTGAAGAGCCAGGTGCAGAGCAGGGTCATTAAAGTCCCCAGATGTCTGCAGTCAAATAGATTTTAGGAACTCCTCATCTCCAAAAAGCGTGTTTAGGGTTATTTGTATGAATATGCAGTGCGTACAGGATGATTTCTAGCAGCCGTTTGTGTGCGTGAGGCTTGTCGTGTAACTCGTTCTGTGGTGTTTCCTGTCAAATGACAAATGTCACACTGCCCCCAGGTTGGAATTACGTCTCATGGGAAATTGAGCAGCCTCGATAAAATGGTTCCAATTAGATGGTTTCTGTTTATTGGTGGACACATGAATAGGACATAAAGGGACGCAAACACCTCGAAGGGGGATGTGTTATATCAGATTGAAGATCTGTGCTTCTGCTGCAGACCATGCTGTTGCTGCTTGGACATGCATCACCTTTTGTCCCGCCCTGAGGAGAATTGATTGGGAGTTGGACTGATCTTCTCACAGTAACAAAGCTTGGTGTGAATGCTCAGTAGATCACCTATAGTTTTCCCTGGACTTATCTTCTGTTCTTCTCCTTAACAGTCCCTGATGATCAACATTGCATTAGTCTATGCACAAATACTCACACCTACTTCGGTCTCTTGACTTGTACTTGACTACATCAGAAGTGTTAAACAGCTTGTAGTACAAAACACGCAAATACACTGACAGATTGATGGCTTTTTCAGAAAGGATGATGTTTAAATTAGTGGACAAGAAAAGAGGTAGTTGGAATACAAGGTGTTCGTTGCGGAGGTCTTTTAAGAGTCATATACAGCATGAAGCTTTGAAATAAATTAAATATACAATCTAAGCATAAATTTACATTTTTACCAAAGCTGTCCAATAAAATGGTTAGTGAATTTTACAGCTGTAAGTATTTATTATTGTCAAGAAAATGCATTTTGCATTATACTTGTTGAAAATTATAATTAGTGTATTTTCAGATTTGCTAATGCTGTACAGCTATGAAGTTGTATTTCACATTATTTTTATTCAATATAATTAACAATGTCAATTCAGCTAACATTGTTTAATTACCAACCATACATTTTTTAGACATATGCAACTGTGTGATGCATTTTTATTATATTGCAGATTATAATTTAAAAAATGCTTACTTTCTCCTGGTTAAATCAATAAACCAGTAGGTGGCGACAAGTGACTATGTGACTCATTGAATCATTCCTTCACATGATTTGTTTAAAATCACTGATTCATACAGGAAATAAATACTGAATTATTAGTCATTGTCTTTGAATTATTCACTCAATCATTTCATTTTTGCCCATATTTTCAAGTAATTTTCTGTAAATGTATACACAAGCATACGTTCCATGGATTTCTAGAGGAAGAAAAAAAGATATTGAACACAGACTTCTGATGTCTAATATTCAGCAGAGGTAAAGTTATGTTGAATTTTCTTGTAAAATTACCAGCCATTCTATTGTCATGCCAAGTTTTTACTTAGTGCACAAGATAAAAATAGCATATATGCCAACCTCATTTTGCATGTTAATTATTATGTGTTTAGGGAAACAATCTGAAATCCCTAAAGGTCAAATTGCTGAAAACAACATTTTGGCATACACAGTTAAGGCTGCTTAAAGAATTCCCATGTACTTCATTAGTGAATTTATGCATGGGATTATCAGATAGTGTGAATATTGTTAATTGTTTTAACCACACTATGTATTATTTACAACATGCTGCATTTTAGTGCTGTAACAATTAAAATGAGTTTGGAAATGCAATAAATATTACATATATGTACTATTATTTCATCTTCAAACCATCAGCAATCATTCCAGGCTTTTAAAGGAATAGGTTAAAAAAATGAAAAGCATGTCATTATTAGGTCACTGTTAAATTCTGTAGCAGGAAAAAAAAAAATACTATGGAAGTCAATGGTGACCAAAAACAGCCTGGTCACAAACTTTGTGTTTGCCAGTTCATACAGTTTAGAACTACTTAAGGGTGAGTAAATATCCTTTTATATTATATTTAATTTATAATTTAATATTTTTGGGTGAACTATTCCTTTAAGTCAAGTCAGTGATGGGTTGGTAAAAACCAGCAGGGGGCGCTAACTATATTATCAGTGTACCCGTTTACCACCCTTTCAGCCATAGCTTGTTATTGAGCATCATGGATGAGAATAACAAAAGGCTCTGTCCACATACTAGATGACGTTTAGAGTACTGTCACACAGTTGTAGGCTACATAAGTGATGGCAGAGTCGCAACCTCATTACTTGCAAAGGGCTTTTAGCTCGTGAAGTACTTTAGAAGTGCACTGCACACAACTGCACAGTGATTTATACAATGATTTTATTTTAACCCGCAATAACTAATTTTCTTTAACAGAGACTATTAAACATCATATTAAAGCAATTTCACTGTCTTTCAGCAAAGACTGAATCCATTTCAGTATATCTACTACAAAACAATCAAAGCTTTGTCGCAAAAAATGCAGTCATAGTGAAGCATTTTTTTCTGACCTCAAAGAAGTGAAAGGCTTCCAGGGTGACAGCTGTGTTGGAAACATGGTCTGATTGGAGCCCTGTGTCTGTCAGGAAGGATCAGGTGCAGAGGCGTGGAGCTGTCGGTTTTTGCAACTCATTCTCACCACTACCTGTTGTGACAGAGTTGCTCAGTCCATACGCACCTTATAAACATTCACAAACACATTTACAAACTGCTGCTACAGCCGCAGTGTCAAAAAAAGAGAAAAGCTGTGTTTGTTTTTATCGTGCTGGAAAACATCTGTACTGCTGCAGTATTCAGCAGCTGCTTGCTTTTGAGTCATGCTAAATTCAATGGAGTAAGGTATTTATTTCTAATAGTTTACTCTATACTGTATTTTTATTATGGAGAGCTTTTACTTTACTACATTAAATATGCTATATCTGACAGGCTTGTGCCCCATTTAGAACTGAAAAGATAATGTAAAATAAGTTAATCTATGTAGAAATGTAATAATATTTTGTCAGGGTATGTGTCTTATATCTCAAATATTGTGTCCCCCACAGGCTATATTCAAAAGCATTGGGGTGATATATCTTAATTAGATCCAGTGAATGCATATGTACGCCTGTGTGTGGCTGTACAGTGCTATTTTTAAGTCTGGCAAAGTTCCTAGACATGTTGGACCTAGACCTCTGCCCTCGTCCATGATCACAGTCCAGAGCCAGGCTTTTTATGGGTCAGCTTCTGTGAATGAAGAAATGACATCAAAGTCCATTCTGAAGTGCATTGGCTTGACATAGAGGAGTCGCCGTCCCTCAACGAAAGCCAATGGCGGTGATTCAGAGGAGGTGGGAGCATGCAGCGCTATGCGTTTGACCTTTTGCCATGTAGAAATTGCAAGCAGGTCGTATTCGCTGTGGCTTTCCCGCTTGATTCTTTCTGCCTCATTGTTTTCAGCAGAGACGCGTTTAATATAGTCAGTGATATATTTGCGGCCTCATTGTTTCACAAGGGAGGCTTGTTCACGACTGCTTCTCATGGTGGGCCACTGGTTTGAGGGGAAAATAGCTGTCAGTACGATCTGGGTTCCCTTGAATCGGGTCTGCCTCATGCTGAGCATCTCTGCCAATTTCCTCAAAGCTCATTTATTCTTTTCTCCCTCCAGTTCCCCTCACATATGTTGTTTCCCTTTCATCGACAGCAGTTATAAATAATATCTCATACTGGAAATATGACGGAGTGACATTTTTATAGCGTAAGTTAATGAAGGAAGAATGGCACGGATACCTGTCATCGGCTAGAGGACACAGCTGGACGGAGATCAGGACTAGCTTGACCCTTGACCTTTCGTTCCTAGGCTTTTGGCTTCGGCGGAGGATGCAGCTGCTTGGCGGGTTGTCATATTAGATGATTCCATAAATTAATAAACCAGTTTTTCCCAGAATTCCTTGCACTACAAAGAAGCCGGGATGTTTTGCTCCATTTAAAATACTAGATGCCCCAAGCAAACTGCAATTCTTAGAATTGCATCTTCTACTGTCGTATTTAATAAAGCATAAAGAGTTTCTAGCTTTTCCACTGAGCGGGGCACTTTGTAGTGTTGCTATTTTAAGTTTCAGGTGCCATTCAGCTGCTATCTGAATTGAATTACCACAATAACCTGTTTAAACCAGTTGTGTGAAACAGAGTCCGTTATGTAATGCTTTTCTACTCTGTTCCGGCTCAAATGTCGCTGAATCACGACGCCCCCGTAAGTTCATCAGATAAAGCAATCTCAGAGCACAATCTAATTAAAATGGCAAACATTTTAAATTAGTGTGTGCTATTTTGGTAGCGTGTCCATGCAGTTTGAGATATGCAGAATGCAACTTCATCAGTTTTACCTGGGTCAGAGTCACCTTGAGATCATTTGTTCTAGTCCAGCAAGATTTAAAACCAAATTTTGAGTTACGGCCCTTCACTATCTGGTTGACTGTGCGTGCTGTGAATGCTGATGTTACGACAGCTTATCGCCTTTGTAATTAAGATTCATCATCACTATGCATATTTGAGATTGCTCAAGAGTTATTTTTCAGAGAGAATGCTTAATTGGGGGAGTTAACCATCCATGTCACATGGTCTGTGGCGAGTGATTTAACGGTGGCACAATGCTGTAGGAGAATGTGTTCTCCTGTGGCCTTTTAAAATATTACTTTAATGCGAAAGGGGACTTTTTATGGTATTGTTGTGAAATGCTTGGCTTCATGCCTTGAACGATGTTAGACGAGGATGACTTTGTTCCAGCTGTTTGCGTAGTGCAGCCGTTTCCTTCTGTACCTGCAGAGGGCTGCAAATCTAATGAGGCTGGAGAAGTTTTTGGAATCACTTTCACTCCACAGAGGAAAGAACAACCTATCATCAGAATTTACATGCTTCAGCAGGCTTCTAAAGGCCATAGACTGGCTGAGGGAGAGAGTTATAATGACTATAAATAATTGCATCATGATTTATTATTATTGTCTGGCTAAGCTAGTGTTCACAAAGCTACTGTGGTATTGTTTTAGTATAAGTGAGGCTTTATAAATAATATTATTGGTCTTGTTAAAAGGTTTAATGCACATTCAGTGCTTTTTTGAGAACAGACCAGAATACATGAGTCCCAACTATGAAGGCCAATCAATAGCTAGTAAGAGGGCGAAGATAAGCAGGTGGAGCTGTAATTATTACATCAGCAGCAGGTGTCTGGAAACACAGTCACTCTCATCTTTGCGATACATTTGTCCACAGAGCCACAGAGCCAGCCGTCAGTTCATTTCCAGACTCTAGGCCATATTCAAGATGGAGGTTATTACTGTGCCAGCACATTAGGCTTTTTTATTTTTTCCAACATTGTGTAAACTTTAGTAAAACTTGTGTTTACTAGTTAGATATGTTTCCCATTAATGTTATTTACATTTATTTTTTGCCATGCTTTATTGAATTCAATATTATCAGAATGATATGCCAAGTCCCAAGCTCATACCAAGTATCTTTCCAGCGTATGAGCTGTGACGTCAAAGGCAGCAGACAGGAAAAAAGTCCATTTCACGCTTTTTAGAGCCCTTCAGAAAAAAATCTGTCACTTGTAAAATATCTTCTATATCATAAAATACATAACTGATATAAGCTATATGTTGCTTGCAAAAAGTTTCATTAGAGTAGATGCCTTCTGGCCTACTTGCCTGTAGATGCATATATATTTTAATGTGAACTTTTTAAAACGCATTGTATTCTTATTTCTATTGGAACACACATCTTGGTAATAAATACTGCAGCACAGTAAAGGAGGGTTTCTGAGACTTTCAATTTTCCCATGTCTTCTGGGAAAATACAAAAGTGGGTGGCTGAATAATAAGGTAACTTTTGAACTTTATGCCTAGGCTATACATGTTTGCTTCTTTGTTTTTTTTATTTTTTTTTATTTTATGCTTTTTAATATATATTTTGATGCACATATTTACATTTACTGTTACAAAAAGTAGGTGATATAGTAGCAAGTCTTTCAGGCCTTTTAAAGCAATACCGAAGTGCTTTTCACCAAGATCACACTGGAATGTTATCATACAATCCGGCAAGCAACAAACGAAAACACAACAAATCACACAGAGTGTACCCACTTTACACCCCTGTCAGTCAGGGCACTGCTGTGTTTGATAACATCATAAACTTAGTAGTAGAATGAAGGATAAGGCAAACAATAAGAGCTCAGTATCTGCATCGCATAACAACAATAGAGCTATCACACACCAACACGAGCATGTGTGAACGTCTGAAGGAATAAAAGGGTTTTGCGGTAAGACGCAAATCCCTCTAATTACCAAGAGAACGTTTGACATTTTTCAGAAGTTCCACAGATTTGGCAGCCGTAATTATCGCTGGTGGCTGCATAAAGTAAAGGGCTGCACTGTAAGTATGTTTTGTAATAAGGGCTAAACTTTTCTCTATTCTTAGTAGCCCAGAACTCACAGCATCAACCTTTTTTTCCCCAGCTGCCCTGTGGTGACATTTGGCATTTCTTAAATTACTTTGCTGATACGACCAATAATTAGGAATGAAAAACACTCCCTTTTCATTTTCTACGAGGCTCCTTGGCTAATTGGCTTTTTTGTTGCAGTGCAGTTTTGAGCGAGTGGTGACAGGAACTAGTGCCTCACCTCTTAAAACCTGTCAAAAAAATCACCCGTCTTACATCAGTAAGGCGCCGGCCATGACCGTGCATAGTTTTCTTTAATAATTTGATTTCTAGCAGTGAGACAAAGTCACATCTGTGGGCTTATTAAAATTTTCTCAGATCAGGCCCACTTTAAGATGCCGAGGAGCCACTTGTCCTCCTACGGTTTACGTTGTAACCCTTGTTTGTTCTGGAAATTACACGCAAGGTGTAATTTGACCCATTATTTACATTCATTTGTGACTTTCCCCATGTCTGTGTGATTAGTTGCTTCACACCACTGCTGAGACCCCACAGGCTGTTATTATCTATTGTGTATGAATTGAATTGTGTTTCACAGCTGCTTGTTGTAGTTTCTCCTGGCTTAATTATTATATGTGCACAAAATAGTGATTGATACCTAATTGGATCCAAACAAACATTAAGATCTTAATGTAAGATATACGTCAAATGTAAAAATAATAATTGAGTCTAACACAGTAATATAAATTAATATTTAACCACATCAAACATACAGAATGTTTTCTGTAGAAAAATCCAGTCACTTATAAAGGTAAACACATTAAGCTAATAAAGGGCTTATGTATGTAATTTTATTTAGTTTGCAGAACACAGATTTTTAAAATGTTGGTAATCAAACCGTTTTGGTTCCCATTAACTTTCTTAAAGGGGTGGTTGATTGCGATTTCAGAGTGTTTCTCATTGGTTCCCACTGTTTTGGGAACGCAAATGCTCTAAAACGGCAGCTTTGCTAGACTAACTTTGCTCGCGAAATGAATGGAGTGTCAAAGGAAGTATGGCTAAAGACGTCACTGTTTACAATACAACCAGAACACGTGCGAAGAGCCAATCACAACACACTGGGCTAATCTAACCAATCAGAGCCCATTGTTTATTTCTGAGGGAGGGGCTTCGTAAAAATAGGAAATTATCAGGCCATATAAAGAAGGCACAGGGCGGTGTTGGAATAAAGATAAATTATGTGAAAAATAATGCGTTTATTAAAAAAAGAGGCATTAACACATGTTAGACTGCACCTTACAAACACAATAAAGTCTTAAAAAAACAGTAAACCACCCCTTTAATAGGATCAATTGAATACAAAATTGTCTCTTTGATGCTTTATGTATCAGTGAATAGTGACTGTCTTTATAAGTGAATCATTGAATCATAAATTTACATGATTCATTTAAATCACTTATACATTGATTTAAATATAATGTTTATATAGCTTACTGTTGCTGTAAAATGAATTGTTTCATTGTTTGATATTTTAGGCTCTTAGATTAAGAATCTTGTTGTGCATGCTTATCCTAAAAATTTAGTAGGAAAGGCCTTTATTCCTCCATTATCGAATGTGACACCTTTCACATCTCTGCATATCTTGATTGTAAGGATGAGAAATATCTCGGCGCACAATATCTCAGGGATTACTTATGTCTTTAAACGCAAATGTCAGCCCTGCAGAGGCTGCACACTTAATGTTGAATCATGCTGATGTTTTCATTCAAGCCCCCTTACACAAATCCAAAGATATGTTGAGCCTTTCCTTTAGGATTTCCAGACCCTAGTTTAAATGTCAAGTGCTCCAGCTGGAGATGGCGCACAGTGCCCTTCGAGACGCTACCCCCTGCTTTTCGGCCTCTGTCATTCCACTGTATATTTGCCTCTCCTCTTCCGCCCTCTCCTCTTCCACCTTGACTCCGCTCCCTGCCGTCGCAGTATAAGGCCGATGTATTCCAGCAGTGTGATTGCTTTCATACGTACAGCAGTTCTCAGTGGTGGAGCTCATTCCCTGACACACACGTACACACACACACACAAACAGGTTGCTGAAATGCTGTGCGAATGCTCGCCAGTTGTTTGCAATGCTTAAAGGGTTTTCTTTTTTTTCATCTTCTCTTGTATTGATCTAGTCTCCATATGTAATGACATCCATGCTGCATGGCTTTAATGTCAGACGCTACATGCCTCTTGCACTTCGTTGCTTTTAATTTGCCTCTTTGAGTCAGACATCCCTGTGCTTCCAAAGCCCCCGATTAATTAAAGGATTTCTGCAACAGTGTACTTCAGGAGTCAAAGCTATGTTAGGGGTGGCAATAAAATTATAAATAATCACTTCCACTCAGACTACCGTGTCGAATTATAGCCCAAATATGCTCTGTTTTGAGTCAGACCCTCATGTTTGTTTAATGAGCTGTTGGGAAGCTAAAATAGTGTGACAGTCACTGTAGTGTCAAGTTAACCGGTGTAGACTTTATCCTGAGAGATTTGTTGTGAAGTTCCAGGACCTGTCATCACACTGTATGTTGTTTTTTTTTCTTTTTTTTTTCTTTTAAAGTTATTTAAAGTGAGGAAGAATCTTTTTTTTGAGTTTTGCAAGAAGTATTAAGCAAGAGGGATGCCTGAAAAGCACAAGTTTCAGACAGTATTTGGCTCCATTTTTAGCTTTTTAATGCAAGCATATTAATTCATAGTTTGAATAACATTTTAGGGCTGGAATAGAACTTGATTGGACTGTTTATATTAATACATTAATATATTAAAATATTCTTAAATATTATTATTAAATATCTTATTTAATATATTTAAAAATGTGATAACATTTTGAAAACATTTATAATATATAATATAGTGTGTGTGTGTGTGTATACATGCATATATATATATATATATATATATATACACACACATCTTTTGTTTAAAATAAATGAATAAATAATAAAAATCTGTAATATCAGTATTCAGAAACCAATTTTTAAATTCATGTAAATTTAAATTCATAACTTATATTTGTAATATTTTTATAGATTATATTTTAGCTACCTCAGTTCAAATTCAAGAATTAAATTTTATGTAAAAAGCATTTTTTGCTTTTTTTTTTTTTTTTTTGAATGACACACCATCCTCCTACAGGAGTGGATGAATTGAACCCACTGGTGCTGTTGGTAAGGAGATTGCAGTACTTGAACTTTAAGCCAACTTCCTAAAGAGCACAGACTCCATGTAACCATAATGAGGGACACTTAAGCCCTTCATCTGTATTCAGTTTGTGGATTGTCAATAAACCGATGGAGATAGTGGTCTTCATGGAATTATAGGTTTAAAGTGGAGGTGAACTCAAATTGCTGAGGCAGGCTAGGAGAGGGGATGAAGAACAAATGTATGCACAGGGATTCTGTATCATCAGATATACTGTAACATTACACATCTTGATCAATAAAAAATAAATAAATTAAAATGATTTCAAGGATTTTTAAATTTAGGCACCAACTGCAAGAGGCCAGTTGTCGTACATATGCATTTATTCCGTCCAGTTGTATAGGAAAATACTGACCTGTATGTATAATGGTTTCAATGGATGAATTTATATGAAAATTTTCACAAAAAAATGGGTCTGTTAGTGCTGTAGTACATCAACAAATCCTCTTCACTTTCTTGTAATGGACTGAGAAGTCCGAAAAGGTTCATGCAGTCTTCAAAGCCCTATAACTCAATATTTTTTTCTGCATCGACAAAACTATTATGCTGGGAAACTATTTGGCCGTCTGCATCTATCGGCAGATTGCAAATGCGCATCTTCTTTGTGCCATCAAATCGTTGAGACATTATAGCTTAAATGAGAATGCTTTATTCTTTTTGTTACATCCTTAATCATTTCTGGATTTTATTTATTCTCTAAAGGACTGAGAGACACACACACACAGTCTTTTGTTCAGAATTAGGAGGCTTTTCACAGTCCTCCTTGATGTGTTTGGAATCGTCTCAGGCTTCAAGAAAGGGTGTGTTTGCTGACCATTTAGCATGCTTTGAAATCTGCTGGTTGTTTAACCTACCCTGAAGAAATCTGCACAGTTTGTGACGTTCCATAAAAATGGATGCAAGGCAAATGGACCAAACACACAAACAGAAATATAGTATATCATATTAATAATTGCATTTTCAACCATTTAAATTTGATATATACAATCTATATTATTCTCTAAATCTGTATTTTTTTTGTATTATGTATACTTGAAAATACCATTTATTTTGCTCATTAATGAAAAGAAAGATAGATCAATGATAAATGTAGAAGGCAGAGCAGTGCTGTAATAGGACACTTTCATCAGTTCAGCTGTCTGCTTTCCTCTATGTTCTCCAAAGTCACTTTGCACTTGTGCTTCTGGAACATTCCTTGAGTTCCTTTCTGAGAGGTGCTGCAGTTCAGTGATAAGCATTGCTCTCTTTCACATTCATTCTTCCGCCATGCTTCCCTGAAGTCCTAAAGTCCTATCAACTCCTCCAGCCAGTGTGTGTGACAGAAAAAGTGTGTGCTTTATGTGTGTGTGTGTTTGTGTTTTTCCTCCCTTAAGTTATTGTTTTTGTGCAATGTGCTTATAACCTTACATCATGCTGTGCTTTTGCCAGTTTCAAGTTTGTGTTTTGCAAAACCCTGAGAGGATATACAGTATATAACTAATATATATTAATTAGTTCTATCCTGTGTTTTTCACACAAATGTTCATGTTTCATCTTCCCTTACAGTTTGGAGCTTCAGTTGCTTCTCTGTTTTGCCCCGAGTAACATCACAGGCACAGTTTAGAGAGCATTTAAAATTAGAACAGCCACATACGGCACAGACACGCTCCAAATGCGTAAGGACTGCTGCTGCTCTCGAAAAGATGTTTGTTTACAGCAAACATGGAAAATTCATTGGAAAGTGCTGTTTCTCATAGTCACATTTGGAGCAGCGCACTGTTGTTTTGAGTGGCCACTGTGTTGAAACATAAGTTTGCGTTTTTCAAGAAAGCATCCGGCGTAATCCCAGTCAATGAGCATTACTGCCGCTGTGCTGATGCGATTTTACAGCACACAAATATATCAGAATCTAAACAATGAAGGCGGCTCGAGACGCAGAGCGTCTTGGCCCGCTTTTCAAAACGTGCTCTTCCAGGCGCGAGAGAACGCAGGCCCCCTTCATTGTTGGCTCATCATCAAAGTGAGCTGGGAAACAAGGCTAGCCAGCTGGGAAATGGCACATCAGCACAAACAGAGCCAATCAACATTAGCCCAGGCTCACCCCGAGAACAATAATGTGAGGGCTGGGAAAGTATTTACCGGCGCTGTGCTGGGCTCCACAGGGTGCATGATCCTTACTTACCCTCCAACCTGTTTTAGACATTAGAGCACTGTGGCTTTCATTAGAGCAAAGGACTCTTTTTCATCATCATCATCAGCCTTTGCTGAGGCATCTCCAGAGGTGGGGTGAACACCTGCTTGTGCGAATGCCGTTGTGCATCGGCAAATGAGCAAAGGCAATAAAATGTGATTGGTGCTTCATTGAGCCTTTCTTATATGTGTAGTCAAATAATGTGTAGAGTTAGTAAAACAAAAGAAGTCTTTCTATGCGTATTTGGTGAATATTTAAAGCTATAGTTTACCCAAAAATTAAAATTTCTTTTCTGTCTTTTCTTCACCAGAAAAGACTTGTAGATGACTTGCTCACCAATAGTGAATGGGTGCCGTCAGAATGAGTCCAAACTGTTGATAAAATCACAGCAATCCACACAACTCCAGTCCATCAATTAATGTCTTGTAAAGTGTAAATCTGCAATCAAATCCATCATTAAGACGTTTTATCAATTTACTGTTGCTTTCGTGAGTCTATAATCAATAGTAATTATTTATCCAGTGAAGATGTCAATTCCTTGTTGTCTTCTCACATCAAAATCCACAGATATATTTGTTTACAACTGGTTTAACATGAAAAAGCTGCTTAAGTATATTTCTCTCCTGATTTGGACAAGGTGACTGTTTTAGTTGAGAAAGATTTAAACAGAGGTAATTTTTATACTGTATGTAAGCAACAATTTGAAGTTAAATATGTTCTTACAAACACCCAGCCTTTAGACTGGGGTTGACATTTGTAATGTCTTTATGAGACGTTTGGACTCCCTTTTTGACGGCACCCATTCAGCTCACAGAATCCATTGGCGAGCAAGTGATCTAATGCTAAATTTCTTAGAATCTGCTTCGATGTGGAAGCAAACTCATCTACATTTTGGATGGCCTGAGGGTGAGTAAATTTTCAGCTGAGTTTCATTTTTGGGCGATGTATTCCTTTAAAGTGGATTTTAACGGTTGGTGAATGATGCAGGTTTTGACTGCAGAAGCAGTGCAACTGTTGCGAATTCAGCTCAGCATGTGGCATTAGAGAGAGTATCGCTCTCCATGGTGCTGAATATCACTTGCCTGTTTAGCTCAGGTTTATTTATGAAGAGAAGGAAAGACCTCGCCTGCATTGCCTCAAACATTTGTGTGTGCGTGCGTGTTTTTCCTAATATAGTATAAAACGAGGAGCAAGATTGGGTCCGTATCCATTCTGCTCTGTCAGCAGGAGTGCTGGCACTAAAATTAACTCTTGTAGATAAAAGACCAGCCACAGTGTTTGGCAAGCTGTATAAGGACTTATTTTGCTTCAACTTTATTATGTTATATAATTAGAAATTGCCTAACTATTTTTTTGGGTTTGTTTTTCATTGTTATCCTGACATGTCATTTAATAGTAGTTTAAAATTGCATAGTTATGATTTATACATGAAAACATATTCCTCTAATTTAGTTTTATCGCCATCTTAGAGCCTGGAATGACTATTAAACTGTTAAAATGGTCTTTTATAGTCATGTTTTATGTTAAATGTTTATATATTTGCATAAAATAAGATGGCTGTCTCAAATAACACAATTTCAGATTGTTAGAGTTGTAATCAAGCATATTTATATGCATGGACACATTACTATGGTGCATGTTCTATATTGCAATGCTTTAAATGCCTTTCTCTTTATTCTTATTAATAATAATAATAATAATAATAATAATATTAATATAATAACCCACGCAAAAAAAATCTAACCGAAGTGTTACCAAAAAATCTGGATATACATACAGAAATAATAGTAAATATATCATATGTGTACACATAAAAAATCTGTGAATTGATTGATTGATTAGTTGTTTGTTTATTTATTTATGTTTTGGATAAGGGGGCAAATGAGAGAAAAAAAACATGACATTAAATTAAAAATACATAAAATAAGTATTTTGATTAGTGGTCTTTTGGAATATAGTCATTAATTTAGATTAAATATAATAAAATACATATAGATTATTGTACTATTATTTGCTATTATATACTTAACTGTGTGTTTAGAACAAAGTGAACTATTTAAAACTGCATGGAATAGCCATGAATACAAGGATCTTTTCTTTAAATATAGGAGCTAGAAATAAAAGTATTTGACATGTTCTGAGAATATAATTAATTATGCTTCAGGGGCTCATATCTGATAAAGACAACACACCTAAAAATACAGAGGCAAACATAGTGGAAACTGAAGGAATTCAGACCCCCTTAAATGTTTCACTCGTTGTTATATTGCAGCCATTTGCTAAAATCATTTAAGTTCAAAAACACAGAATTGTTGTCATTTGTTGCATATTTATTAAAAACGAAATACTGAAATATCACATGGTCATAAGTATTCAGACCCTTTTGCTGTGACACTCATATACTGTATATTTAACTCAGGTGCTGTCCATTTCTTTTGATCATCCTTGAGATGGTTCTACACCTTCATTTGAGTCCAGCTGTGTTTGATTATACTGATTGGACTTGATTAGGA
>JAUCNO010000353.1:4342698-4368146 GCA_032353835.1 Enteromius viviparus
AATACCTATGTCATACCCATGTCATTATACAAATTTGTGTCCTCATAAACCACATAAACCCGTCCACACACACAGATGTTCCTTTTTGTGCAAAGTGGGGACATCCCATGGATGTAATTTTAGATTTTCAATACACTCCATTCAGTGTGATTTGTAAGCACTTTGACATGGGGACATGGGGTAATGTCCTGAAAATGTACCTTCTTTTTGTAATACCTATGGCATACCCATGTTATTACACACACACAGTTTGACTTTATAGAACTTTTTTATCTACTGTAAAAATAATAACAATAATAAATATATATTAAAAAAATGTAATAATGAGATTATAAAACAACATTTACCATTATTTAGAAGTAATCTCTAAGCTTTTTGAAAGATGTTTATGAAAGAAGTCTCTAATGTTTAGAAAGGCTCCATTGATTTGATTAAAAATGCTAAAAACAATTGTGAAATAGTCTGGGAATTTTTCAGGTTTTGTGCCAGTGCTAGTATTTCCTATCATGCCAAAGCCAAATATCTAGCAGCCCTTCATTCTTCAGTGTCACAACGCTAATTTCTAAAAAATAGCTCTTAGTATCATGAATGTTAAAAACAGTTGCTTAATTATTTATTTAGTTATTCACTTTTCAGAATTATTTGATAAATAGAAACAAAAAACAAAGCATTTGAAATAAAAATCCTTATTTTGTGTGTGCATTCTAAATATACTTATTAATAATATTACATTCATATTCTAACAACCTAATGATGTTAATTAACATTTCGAAATATTAAAATATTGGTGTAGCTCTTAGTTGGTTTCTAAGTAAATCAGTGTATCATTTATTTGAACTCATTTACTAAAATGATTGGGGTTTCCCAACAACACACACGAGAGAAATTGGAGCCAGCTCCTGATCTACACTACCAATGTAGGAAAAAGTAACTTACCTGGCTAAGCTTTATTTTTAAAAGCAGCTTACCTACAATTATGCAATTGACAAATGTAGTCTGCTTCTACTCATAGTTGCTCTCCAACATTGCTGTCATGCATTGATCATGTACTGTATGAAAGACAAGGTTTGTGAAAGGGAGAGAAGGGACATCCAGTCAGATGTTAGAGATGTCTTCATTCAGAAATGCAGTCGTCTTCATTTCCTTCTTTTCACAACCAAGGCAATCTAGCAGCAAGAGGGCTTTTCCTTCCGACGCCCTTGCAAATTTTTGTCTCTCTTATCTTTCTCCCCACCCAGCTGACTCCATGCCAAGTCTTTTTTTTCCCCCTGTTTCTCTCTTTATTTATTCAGTAAGCGAACGGTTTGTCCTCTGGTGCAGTGAGGGGGCGGGAGAGGCCACCAAGAGAAGGAAGAAAGCGTTCTTTGTGATCAGGGATCTGAGCTTCCCAGCAAGCCAAAGGGCTCTGGCTCAAAAAGGCTGTCTCAGGATCTGTGAGGAAAGAGCCAAGGCCAGGTTTAATATCTCTGATGATACTCTTTTTTTTTGGCTGATGAAGTGCAGGGGTATGTTTATATCAGATCATAATGGTCACTTTATTAAGTTCATAGAGTCAGAAGAATTTATTCAAGTCAATTAAATGTGAGAAGAGCAAAAATGGATGTTTACCCAATCAGCAGGAATCTCAGAGTGTATTTTAAAGTTGTAGCAGTCCAATCAGTCACACTGATTATAAGCAATTCCAAGAATTCAAGTCCTCTTTGAAAGCCACATTTCTATTAGACTTACAGTATGGAGCATAACAATAGCTCCACCTAAATCAAGACACTAGGGGAACAAGTTTACAGAAATATTATGTTTAAATAAGCAAGTTAATAAATTAGAAAATAACAGCTGTGAAAAATTGCAATACAATGCAATTCATATTTTAGCAAAAACAATTAGGGATGTGCTTATTACAAGCACATATCTTTATAAGACTTTAACTGATTGGCTGGAGTTTTTTTATTAGTTGATTGAACTCTGATTTTGAGGATCAATTGGTGAGCAAATTATTTTATGTTAAATTTCTCCAAATGTTTTTTTGAAATCGTCAACGTCTCAGATGGCCTAAAAGAAAGTTTTGGGTCAGTAAAGACCTTCAGAATAAACAGTAGACAGGAATAAAACTGTAAACTGGAGTTTAGTTAATTGAAGTGCTACTGAAGTGGAGCCCTATATAAAAAAAAAAAAGAAAGAAAAAAAAAAAAAAGATGGTCTTTAAAGATTCTGTATGTACTGTGATTGCATTCAGGACCTGCCCTGGGCATGGGAGGAATAGGCAAATGCTAAGGGCGCCCTTTTTTGTTTTTACAATTCTTTTATTACAAAGAGAGAGAGTGAGATTGTCCTACAAAAAAATAACTATTTTATTGCTCTCCCGACTTAAAGCATGATCCATCTTTCCTTGTGTGGCCACTTTCGCATGCATCAGTTACCTGATAGTGACAATTTATCAGAGAAAATCTACCATAATGTCACAAAGACCGAAGCACTCTGGTGCCCAGAGAAAAGAAGAACAATAAGAAAAATGGGATAAAGATAGAGAATGATAATGAAACTAATAAACTAGATGAGGTAAAAATCTGGAACAAACTTTATGTTGGCCTAGTCTAGTTTAAAATGTTAAGATGTCTGGAGTTCCAGAGATCTATGATTTTGTTTTTTTATGTAACATAACACATTTTAATAATATTTTTACAATTTGTATAGTATTTGGGGATTTGTGGCATTTTTAATTTGAAGTGGCTAATTTAGTATAAATATATATAATTGGAATGTTACGATTTTATGTAAAATCGTCTTTAAAGATACACGTTTCTCAGATTAATTTGTGTTGATAACATTAGAAAGGGCTAGAGTTTAGTATTACAGTGTTGCCATATACTGGAAATTGAACTGGACTTTTCATTAATAAGGATAATTGTCAATAGTTAAATAACAAAAATAACAAATGTAATGTTCATTGTTAGTTGAAGTTCAACCTATCCTCCAACTAATACATCTGTATAGGTTTGTTTGTTTAGGGAGCGATGCGTTAGAAAATAAGACGGGATCATCTGATCATGTGTGCGAACCCAGAGAACGCATGTGCTCATAAAACCCTTTGAGTTATGTTTTTACATAATTTTTGTTACGGGAAGGTTTAGATTTCCTTGGTTGTGAAAAGAAAGAAATAAAGATGACTGCATTTCTGACTGAAGACATCTCTAACATCTTACTGGATGTCCCTTCTCTCCCTTTCACAAAAAAGCAGAGCCGTTGCATAAAGTGTCTTGCCAAGACATAGCAAGAGTTTGGCACGAGACTGACTGAGCGAATCCATGCACTGTTATGTTTTTAAATTCAGACCCCTCTGTATCCTCTCAGCAGGGCCTCGCACGGCAGATACCGATACCCTTCATCAGTTTCCGCGCTGCTGTTTTGTAGGTCTTGTAAAACGCTCGCTGTGCCACAGAGATAGCGTTCCTCCAAATATCATCCTCCGGGGGCCACGATTGGCTGACTCTCAGGGTTCATTGAATGGGCTACTGAGAGTATGCGGAGGTAAATAGTTGATGAGAGATTGCTCAGGTTAATTAGCTCAGCTCATTGTCTTGGCTAATTCAGTCTTCCGCATGACCAAGCTTGGAAACATAACCTGTTTTATAAAAAATAATAATAATAAAAAAATAGAAGGACTTAAATATAAATAGTTTTCCTCCCTCCTCCTTCTCCATCTTCCTTTTCAGATTGCAAACAAATACTATATACATTTTCCAGATTAAATGCAAATGACAGTGGCATTTTCATATTTGTACTCAGTTAGGAAATTAGCATCTTAATGATGTGAATCATAATGAGCTGGTGTGTTGACTCTCTAATGACACAAAGTGTGTGTTTGTCTTTATGAGCAGATCAATGCAGAAGTTCCAGTAATTCTTATCAGGAGATATTTTATTATGTATTTGGGAACCTGGAATAAAAATTAAGTTGACCCATCTGTGCTGTTGACTGTGTGGTGTCATGCTATACACCATTTAAATATATAGATTTTTTATATTTATAATTATGCATGCATATTTCATGGATTCATACTATATACATGCAACATTTTATTTACATATCCATTTTAAAAATGTCCTGCGCGTTGTGTTTTAGAACCATTTAAAATGAATTCGAGAAGGTTTTTAGAAATGGTTAAAAACCAGTTACAAGTCCTCAATATATATTTTCACTTATACATTCATGTTTATTTTAACATAAAAATGTGTATTTAATTGAAAGAAAAAGGGCCATGCACACGTCAGCAAGTTGTAACCCAAGTCAAAGTTATTTATGCAAATTGGAATGAACACAATTCACCTAATACGAATCATAAGCTAATGCACGCAAAGCATACAACCCTCCATATGCACAAAATCATAATTGTATGTCATGCATGGAAAGATATTTTATGTACATATGAATGAACATGCATCAACATGCTAATGAGTTTACAACAGTGTGGAATATATCTGTCAGAAGGGTCACTCTGCACTCCAGGTTATTCCTGCCTAGAATAGTCCAGAAAACAAATGACTATGTAGGCATGACCAGCGCGGTTTGATAAATTTCTCACATTTCCAGCAAATGAGTGCAGTCAGGCGCACATTAGAGCGGAATGGCAGTGGCATTAAATATTCAGCAGTGTTCTTATTAATGTTCATCCCATCAGCCAAATGCCAATCCTTACCAAGAGACTGATAGAATGATTATTTTCTCTTCTATTTCCTTCCACCCTGTCGTCCCAAGTCCCCTTACCCTGAATAAAAAAAAAAAAACTCTGAAAAGGCCGTTCAAGCAGATGCCAGCAAATGCGGTGGGTTTCAATTACTGTCTGAATGCCAAACAGCATTTACTTCTGGAGAACCTGCGTCTACTTGAATTGAACAAACTGCACAGGGAGACAAGGCGTCTCAGTAACTTTATGGTTTTAAGTCAAAAGTTGTTTTTTAAAATTGTGTCCATATTTGTTGTGTTTTAACTGAACAATATAACCGCATTGACCTTCATACATGCAACTATATTACTATTCTAGTGTGCCAGTCAAGATTTACAGCAGGCGATTTAAAGGTATGTTCTCATTATCATAACCTACTCTTTAGCATGGGAGCATGTAATCAAAAACAGTTCAACATATGTTAAATTAACTTTTTCTTCCTGGCACTGACAGTAAAATATCCATGAGATATTTAGCATATAATGAAAGTGACAACTAGCCCCTGTGTCCTCTCAAAACATTAGTTTCTGCATGTTTTCTCTCCAGTGCTTGTGCATCATTATGCTGCCACTAACCCACAGCTCC
The DNA here is from genome assembly GCA_032353835.1 of Enteromius viviparus. NCBI lineage: Eukaryota > Metazoa > Chordata > Actinopteri > Cypriniformes > Cyprinidae > Enteromius > Enteromius viviparus. Next base: position 4,348,004 of record JAUCNO010000353.1, read on the forward strand.
AGGTGATGGAGGAAAACGCCTTTTGAAAGGAAGAGAAACAGTTCTCACATGAAAAATCAATCTTTGCAGTATGAGGCATTCAGGATTCACGACTGGAAAGTGTGCATGGTCAAAAACTGTGAAACTAATTGCCTGTGAGGGGAAATCAGATAATTTTAATTTCTATAGTCAATATTTGACCAGGGTCTTTTGAAGTGCCATGGCCGGGAGTGCTTTTGGCTTGTTATCCGTGTGGATGCAATGGAATGATTTGCAAAGAGAAAGAAAGAGGACGTGATGTGAAAGAGATCTGGAGAGAAAGAGTGAGACAGAGGTTAATAACTCACACAGAGCTAAGAAAAATAAGTCCAAGTGCTGGAGTCACACCGACCCTTTATATCCATGGAACAGAGCTAATTGCACCATTTGAATAGATTTTGAACTAATGGACTTTCCTCCCCATAAAATCTGATAAAAGACGAAATGGACCCACTGTACCGATCGAGAAAAGAAAGAGCATTTTACAAACAGACATATTTTTCTCATTATGATGAAGGATGTGGTACACCTGTAGCTGCAAGTTACAACACATCTGAAAAGGTCATATCTGACTAGATCCTTCAAGCTTCATGTCAGTGGTATATGTATAAAACATCAAAAATAAATAAATATATATGTATACTGTTTATTATAGAGAGAGAGAGAGAATATATGAAGCATATAACTGTATGTGTGGTATATCATTTTATGTAGTATTTTAGTAGAACATTAATTATTGAAATATTTATATAACAGTACATAGCACTGTGAATATATGATTATAAACAGATTAAGCAGACTTTCTTTCTCTAAACTTAATTGGTCACAGTCACAGTCAGAAACACCTGTAATGTGGCTAGCTGAAAGAAAACACTTTTGAGAATATTATTCTTATATTTAGATATTATTTAAAGATGTATTCTGCCTTAAGTGCGAGCATTTAATTCTATTTAAATGCGAAGTAACTCAAAGAAAAAAATCTTTCTTAGTGATAATGATACTTGTATTCTCTCCGTTGGTGTGACTGTGTTTAGTAGAAGCAAACTTCTATTTCTCGGCCTTGGGTTGTTTATTTAAATGCTCTTAGTTCTGCATGTGCTCAGAGAGATCAGTGAAAGATGGTCTGATCCTGAACTGCTATATAAAGCAGCGAGTAAATGACAAGCAAGTGCGAGTGAAGCTCAGGAATAACCTTAGAGCTTTATTCAAACCAGAAACCTCAAATCCATCTATTTGCAAAGTGTTATGTCTTTACTTTCAGGAAAGGCATCAAATTAATGTACACTCTGTATGAAATTATACTTTGATCTCCTTTTTTGCGCTGTGACAACATCTTTAAACAAGCTTTCGTCTTAGTATTACTGTCTATGAACTGTAGCTTGTATACACTGAGTGTTTTTGATCATTTATAATTAGGTTATGAATTGCAAATCGATCGAAGAAGGTCATTATTTATTTTGTGTATACAAACAAAGAAAATAAATGTACATTATGATTAATGTAATGTAAGGCTGATATTATATATATATATATATATCTGGTTCATCATTCTTCTTAAGTGGATATTATTACTATATCTCTGACTTTTATTCTCACCTTGTTTCTTTTTCAGAGACAAATTACCCCATTCGATTTTTATTTTTATTGCCTTTTTAGAAGAGAATGAAGAATGAAATGTCTTGAAGCTGTTAATGAGCAGAGCTGTGTGCTAACAAATTGAGAAAAGACACCATTACTTGTGACTGAAACTTATATCTTGCCCTGATAATAAATGTCAGTGATAGTAATGATGAATTTTGCACCGTTCAGAAGCTTCATATGCATTAATAACTGACTCGAGGTGTATTTTACATTGAGATCTCTTCCTGATTCATCTTAAGTGAAAGTTTTAGCTCAGAAGCTGACTAGTTTATTCTACCTGATCTTATGGCATAAACGTAGCTTGGTGCACAACAATATATGTACCAACAAGTACATATAACTGCACAGCTTTTATTTGTTTTCACACAGTTACGAATATTTAAGGGTAACTTTCACACAATTACTCAAAGAAAATGATTATGATTTATATTAACAATATTAATGTACTGGGATATTGAAAACCGATGCTTTTGAATGTTAGCATCACGCATATTCAGCTTCATATCTATGGGATTTCATAGATGGTTGGTTTTTTTGTTAGCTCACAGAGAACAGAAACGTTCTTAAGAGGCGAGGAGCTCTGTGACAGGGTTTACCAGCATTTTATCGCCACTCTGTGGACATTTCTCTTTAAAACTGCAGCGAAATGTGCAGTACGTCACGTAAAAACAGTGTTGCACAAAACTTGCACAGAAGTACATATTTTGAGGCCAGGTTGAGTTAATTTGTCATCATATAAGTGCATTAGGAATTAAGAGCCCATGTGCATTAGCTTATGGGTCCCTTAGATCTTGTGGGTCATTGCTATGATGCTCTGGGTCTGCCGGCATATGGACTTTCTAGCTAGACCAGCTGTAATGAACGTCATGTCAGCGCGTTTCTAGAGGGCTGGCGGTCACATGGCCTGTTTTAACCTTTACCCAGATGACAGAGCAGCAAGTGGAACCATGGCGTGGCTTCTCCTGCCGGGCCAGATTCATAAATCAGGTACCAGACCACTACAAAGACTCATGTTTACGTACCTGTAGATGGACCTCCATTCATGCGGTTTGAAAAGCTATCTGTGTGAATTGGGAATGCATTAAGCAAGAATATAGCATTTAGTGAATAGGTCACCGCTTAGGCATTAGGCCATCTATGGTATGTGGCTTGAATAAACAGTCTGGCTGTCCCTCACTGATCGCCTCTGTAGATTAACAAGTCAGGACCGAGCTGTATTTTTTGTAGACCGCCATGAAGATGAGGGTGACAGTGCTATTCAACAGTCTGAATTATTTCTGCGAATCCGCACAGCATATGACGTGTTACGTCCTCCCCCTCAACCCCACCGTAGGTCGCCTTTGTTATCAAAACTTCCCCCGCTTGATTGCCTCCGATCTGATTCTAGATCAAGTCAGTCATGCTGAGTGGGAGTAGACAGGTCTCTCCACTAACAAAGATGAGCTAATGCAAAAGCCAAAAATACAGTGAGATCAAACATCACAATGTTTTAAAAGGGTCTGTGATAAATCTTTGAAGTTACTCTGCAAATATTATTTTTCTCAACATGTTTTAAATATATATTTTGCAGGAATTTCCTCAGAAAAGGGAGTCTTGGAAATTCATTACCTGCATTTAAAAGAATAGTTCACAAATAAATTAATACACCAAATCTTTTTTTTTTTTTTTTTGGAAGAATTGTCAAATGGGGTTTAATAAATGAATGAGGTCTACTGAGGAATCGATAAATTATGTTTTTTTTTTTTTAAATAACATGTCAGTTGTGTAACCAAGATGTGAGATGAGAGAATTCTTAATTCTTCATCTGTTAATAATTTAGAAAAAATGAAATAAAAATGTATTTGTGGTTATGAAGTGGTTATTATGTTGTATTTTTAATATGCTTATTTTCTTTTCGCCACATTTCACATTTCAAGTCACGCCACATTTATTTATTTAGACTTTGAACAATGGATGATTTTAAAGCAGCTTTTCAAGACTATTATTTTTTTTTTAGCATTGGTTTATCGATTGTTTTTCCAATGATTCATTATGATTGATTGACATTTGAGTATGACATTTGTTAATGAAATAATAAGCACCATTAAAATTGTTTATAGAAAATATGAATCACATAATTATTCTGACAACAAGTAACTACTGTACATGTGAATTACCAGTCATTAGAGTATTAGTAGTCTGTGTGCTTAATATCTGCTAGCATATTATTTTGCTAGTCCCTTAATTTATATTCTACTGTAGCTCTGCAGCTACATGTTAACTTAAAACGTCTAAAGGGCACCATCATAATAAAGTGTAACCTTCTTGTGCCATATGTTACATTTGTTAAGGAACTAATCAAAAATCTTCATCTCAAGCTCTCAGTTAGTTCATGCATGCATCCAAAGTCAGAAATGGTCATTTGGAATGACATGAGGGCCATTTCTAAGTAGGCCTTTCCTGTAATAATTAAAAGTTCCCACCAAAAAAGTTGTTGTATACATGAAGTTTATGTTCTTTAACAACTAAAAAGGTAGCAAAACAAATGTCTTTCACCCAGAGGCGTACACCACTATGCTTGCCTCATAAGATCCCAAGCTCATTAGCCAGACAAGTGTATCCGTGTCCATGTTAGTGAACAGAAGGTTCCATATAAATAGCAGGGTCTGCTTGAGTGGGAGACTGGAACTGTCCTCGGCAGCAGATTGCTTTGGGGTGGGGGACGGGGGGGGAGCTGGGGTGGAATGCAGGCAATTTCCCCCCACTGAGGGAGAGTATGGTGCTGATGGAATGTGGATTTTGATAAGACGCTATGCCTGTGTGAGTGGTACGTCTGGCTGGGCAGATATAGAAGGAACAGAAGGGTTTTAATCTAGGGTAGTGAGCTGCAGCATTAGCAGCTGGGGCGTGCTATAGCCACACAACTTTGCGATTTGTTTCGAAACATAGGAGATACAGTGTTTGATTCGCTGAGTGGTCACAGATATTGGGAATGAATCTCTCGAGGTATCGCTCGCCCACGCGCTTGTCATGTCCTTGTTTAATAACTCTACTGATGGGAAACTGTTTGAAAGTTAAATCTAAAGCAGTGGTTCTTAACTTGACTGGTGCGGCTCGTCTTGTTAGTGAGAACCTTTTGAGCTCAACGGAAACTTTAAAAATGAACATGTCTTGAAGTGTAAGGAAGAATTTCTTCTTTAATTGTAGCTTGCTTTTTACAGAATGGAAAGGAAATTAAGCTGATAGCCACTAAAATAAAAGATGGAAAATTAACTTGAGTGTTAATATCATAGTAATTCATGTAAGTGCACCATAATGTATGTTTTACAGTTTTAGCGGCGTTATGTTGTAAATTTACAGTAAATTAATTAATGAGCTACTGTAGGTGTGACTTTAAACAAGACATTAATTGGTTTCGGGGTCTTTGCACATTTCTTGAGGTCATTTCAAGCTACAAGGATTCATGAATAACAGATAAAAGAGTGAGCTCAAATAATTGTCAATGAATTGAAATGAGCTAAAGTAATATATCACATTTTTTACGCAATGGAAATGTGAGTAAATATGACTGGGATGCTGATATTCTTGCGAGTGAACTTGCGAAGCTTTAATAGTGTTAAGACAGATCTATATTTCTGGCAAGTCTGTCTCTTGAAGCTGTCCTTTGATACAGCATTTTAATACATCAAGCAATGTTCTGAAAATTGCATTTTGGAGAAAACTTTCTTTATAGACTCCCAAATTGCTTCGTTATCCTGGTTCATAATTTTATACCGCTGTCAGTTTGGGTTTTCTCATTTACAGAAACACAGAATCGCTTCCAAAGAAACGTCCCGGGTTACTTTTATTGACTTCCACAATTGTGGCAATTGCATAAATTCTAAACCTAGGTCCATTGCCTTCCAATATGCCACAGACCTTTGAGAGAAGTATGCTCGAAGTTATGAATGACTATCTGCTAGAGCCATCTTGACAAATGAAGATTTATGGACTGTTTTTCCCCATGAGAGGCATTACATCTTTTGGGGAGGATCGTGATATCATCTGTTTTCATTTGGCTGAAAGCTTCCCTGAACTCCAAGCCCCCTTCACCAATATTTAGATTTAATAGTAATGTCCCATATGATGGGATTTATAAAATACCAAAAGGTAAAAGTAAATGTAAGGTCAGTTATCAAAAACTCACTGTTATGGGTAGGTTTTGTTTTAATTCCCATTGCTGAATATGTGGTTTTCCTCTTCTTTCATGTACTTCTTTCATGCCTTTTTTGCCATATACTGTGGCCAGAATATAAATTATGTTCTTGGAAATAATGTCCTTGTAATATAAATAAACTTGCACAATTAGTATAGTAAAGCAAGCTGCTAAAACATTTCAGTGTGTGGGTGTACAGTATATGTATATTAATGCAAAATTGTGTCCATCTTGTGCCAGCTATGGATCACTACACATTGCTTAGGATTTCTCAAAAAACAAGCATGGTTTACTATTATATTTCACAGTGAATATGAAGTTAATTGCTATGTTTTATTTCTATAACACCAGTTCTAGAAACACCGGTTACAACTAAGCTTAGGTAATGTTTTATTTTTTCTTCAGAAAAAATTCTATAGATGTTTTTTTCAGTGATGAACTTTCAGATTATAGACTTTTTGAGCTTGAGGTTTATTAAATATAATTGAGGCTTTACTGTTATGGAAGTTATGTAAGACTCTTCTCACAGGAACCATTATGTGAGTTTTCTAACGCGTTATGGTACACCTTTGCAAAAGTCTCAAAACGATCAAGATCAATGTAATGCTACGTGACCAACTATTTTCTACCCACGTTTCAAAATCTCACATCTGACATCAAAGGTGTCTAGTTAAAATTGGTTGAACACCCTGCAGATCCACAAGACCAATAAATGGCCTCATTGTTTGACCTGTGTCTAGTTCTCCAGTGAGGAAATGAATTGTCTTGACAACTCCATCTTCATCAAGTTCATTTCTTTTGTGATTGAAGTCCCTGAGCAGCGTACAAGACCTCATAACCCTGTTTAAATATCTTTATTAAACTCATCCGTCTTTACTCTCATCCTAACATGTTACTCTCACAGATGCGATCGTATGTAACCACGGCAAGATGAAAACAATCAAATAAGCAGAGGAAGTGCACCTTCTCTGTGGAATCACATTATCCTTTAACACCCGAGGACTTTTAATGAGGAAAAAAATCAATTGACTTAAATCTATGACTTTGAATATCGCAGCCCGATTAAGGAAAGTACTTAGAAAAGATGAATTTTCACTTACAGAATAACATGGTTTTATTGGCTCATAAGCTTCCACTCTGACTGTATATAGTGAATACCCTGAAACAGATGCTACTGGAGCAGATCAAACCCTCCAATCAAACCCTAAGCAGTAAAGACAACTCATTTTTTTCATGATTCCCCACTGCACTACCTCTGTGGCAATGCTAAGTGTTTTTATTTATTCCTCCCCGGGTTGTGTAAGAAAGCTTTACCACTCTTTACGTGCTTAATGAGACAGACAGACAGAAAGAGAAGGAAGAGAGAGAGAGAAACAGAGAAATCTCATCACAGAAATAAATGAGTTTGAGTATGAATGAGCATATTTGGCAAAATGTAATTACCGGATTAAAAGGAGGGGAAATGCACATCAGGAATAAAGCAACATTAGAGGCAGGGGTGTAATGGTGTCTTTGTGGAAGTGTTTCATGTTCTTCTAGCAGTGGATCAAAGTGTTTTTATTATTATTATTTATTTATTTACTTTTCATGGTAAAACAGGATCTTGGTAATTTTATACCATGTTGGAAGCACATAAGAATGAAAAATGAAATATAGACTGCCCTCTCCATTCAAAACAAAAAAGGAATTGCGCACATGAGTCATTTAGGATAGTGAATGTTCCTCCAAGACATACACGTAGATGTCAAAAAGTGTTTTGGAAAATGTTAAAATACTGGTGATTTTGACCCAAAACCTTTACAGGCGAATTAAATACTATATTATTTTGAGGAACATCAGGGTTATGTGATAATAATTCCTGTCTGAAGCCAAATCTGCAAGCTTAAAAGCTGGAATTAATCCAAAAGTCCTTCTGGAAATACTTTTTGACATACGCTTACAGTAGCAGCAGAAGCTTTGATCTTAATTCTGTCCATATTCAGACAATCAACTAAAAACTACAGCGTTTCCAATCTTGCATGAAATCTCAAACGTTGTGTAAAAGCTGAAATCCCATCCAAACAGTACTTAAGTTCTTCGTATTGCCTTTGAGCATTTTATGAAACTCTTGAGGTCAGAGGTTTGTTGCTGGAACGCTATTGCCTACACAAGTATCTTTCATTTTCTGGACAGTTTTCGGTTAAACCATCCTTTTAATCCTAACTCGAATGACAGGCTGGTTTTTGACCCTGTCGGTATGGTGCCTTTTAAAGTGTGTGGCGTGAGCTGATTGGTGGCTGGGAGCTTGAAGACAGAGGAGTTTGCTGCATGTTCTCAGGCCAAAAGCAGAATGTCCAAGCGATTTAAGCACCGATGATCATCTAACGAGCAGCAGAGAGTGGAGGCTCCCGACTGTTTTGGCTGAGGGCAGAGTGAGGAGATAGATTTGTTCCAACTCACGCAGTAGTCGAAAAAAGCAGTTAGCGAAGCCCTTGGGGATGGATGGACTCTGAACGGAGCTGCTGTTCCTTTTAAAGAACTCAAGCGCCACTGATCTCCAACAACCTTTAAAACCCGGTCCTGCAGTCTGATATGCAAGTAGCAGTTTGTATGCATGCTTTAACTCACCCCCAAGAGAAGATTGTACTGTGATATTACCTACCAACCGATTTGAGGGTAGATGAATATCCTGTGAAGTCCTTAAAAGAATAAATGTATCCATACATGTACATTAAGGCAGTATTGAGAGGTTCTGTGCCATCCAGTCTCACAAATCTAAATGCTGTGAAAATCGTCGTTAAATTGGTCCAAATAAAGTTCTTAGCTATGCATATTACTAATCAACAGTTATGTTTGAATATATTCATGAAAGGAAATTTACAAAATATCTTCATTGAACATTAAAGAAATTATCGAAAAATGTATCATTTTGACCCATACACTGTATATTTGGCTATTGCTACAAATATACCCCAGCGACTTAAGACTGGCTTTGTGGTCCAGGGTCACAAATGGTTTCTTTTATCCAGCAAGAACAATGATAAGATATATGGTATTATATGCAGTAATCCCAACAAAAGCAGAGTGTTGGCTTTATTCCGCAAGACTTTGCCAGGAGACACAAGATGGTGATTTACTTAGTATTTAATGCCTCACTTCCAATTATGCAGTTTGGCAGAGATGCACAGTACTTAGTGTTTCATTTAAAAAAAAAAAAATTTCCCAAGTTACTTTTCACTTGAGAAACAGAGTGTGTTTATAGCACCATGTGATAAAAGAGGTTCATGATTGGCTGTGATTTACACGTCACATCTTCGGATTGACGGTGTCAAAAATGTAAAATCATTAGCCTCAATATTTCCTTTCCCCATAAGAAAAATGCTTCATTACTAGCCTCTTACTATGTTCTGTTTGTTATTTCACCTTTTTAATATGGCTGGCATAACATTTGAAGGAAAAAAGAGATTATTCTTTTTTTTAAGAAGCAACTGGGTCATGTGTGAATTTACATAAGATTTAGGACCACAGGTCTTTTAATCTATTCTCTAACAGTCTTTGAAGTTTACGACAAGTTTAAAGGTTAATATTATTAAAACAAAACTGCAGTGTCCTAAGGATATTATTCATAGCCATTTATAAATATTTCAGTCTCACTGTGAGTTCATTAGCATAAACAAAATAAATTCTGTCCATGTGACGCACATCAGCTGACGCACACATTTTTCAGCATATACCCACACACACTTTTAAAGACCTCTCCACATCCTAACATGTTGCTGACCTAATAGATTTTCTAAATGGAGATAACCAGCAGCTCTGCTAACACATGGTTTCCGTATGCAGAGTGTGTATTTCGTCACTGCCTCTAAATATATGTTCTGTAGCATGCTGGTGGCTTATAGTGTTGGTGATGTCTGGATGCCCCCAAGGAGTGGTTTGACGAAATGACTTCTTTGCATGCACGCCTGAGCATTGGGGATTATTCTGGAGCTTAAATAAAGCAGGAAAGAAACCCAGTGCTTTCACATCAAGAAATAATGTGCAATAATATGAGCTTTCTGAGAAGACGCGTTCAGATTTAACTAAACATTGCCGTATCAAATTAGTTTCACACTTTGTTTTATATATTTTATCCAATGTTGTTTTAAGCACTGAGATTTTTATTATTGATTTTTTTTTTCATTATCGGCATATTGCCTTGTGTTAGATTTATGTGTCACTGGTGGGAAGAAACCCATGACCACATGAAAATGCTAAATGTAATAATTTTTTTGTTTTAGTAAATACATTATTATGTTTGAATCCAACCTACAGTATACACTACTACAAATATAAATGTTAAAAGTTAAATATAAACACATTTTTCAGTAGTCCACTTTAAACATTCTACTAACAGTAGTAACTTTGCAACTACATGTCAACTAGCAGCCATTAGAGTAGTACTATACTGTGTGCTTAATATATTCTAACACTTTATTTTGATCGGTCCACAGCATACTACAAACTTACTATAAGAACCTGTCCAAATATATGTCAGCTCTGAGAGTTAGTAGACATGTAGTTGCAAATAAATGAGAATTACTGTAGTTTACATGCAGTTTACATTTAGTTAGCAGAAAGTAGACTATCAAAGTAGCGTGTAACCTTTATTTATAAATTTATATTTATTTTATTTACTTTGAAATCCAAGGCTTGTTGCATCAAAAATACAATAAAAGCAGTAATACTGTAATTCATCATTACATGTTAATGCAATTTATTTTTTGAGTGCTGAAAACTATGATGCTATGTTCTTAAGATTTATCTTTGCTTATTTATGCTGATTCCTTTTTTCTTTGCTCCCTTTAGGTTAACGGGTTTCCAAATCCCACCTCCCGTCACAAGCACTGGCTCTGTATTCTCCTTGAGACTCACCAGTGACTTCGCCGTGAGCGCGCACGGCTTTAAAATTTATTATGAAGGTAAGGATTCCAGTCCATTTTGTCTTGTGCTGTGTCTTGTTATGCTATATTGTCATTTATTGCGCATATCAGATGAAATCTGCGGCATTAATTAAGATCCGCTCTGCTTGGCGAGTTAAAAGCTACCCTGCAATCTGTGCCAATCATAATTGTATTTATTAAACCTCAATGAAGAGGTGGTCTCTGACTACAGACCTCATCACTCCCCATTAAACTTCATCAAATTACTGTCTGGAGGCTTTGGTTAAAATACTTTTCCCCTTTTTTAGACACTAGCATCTAATTCCAGGAAGATGGCACGGAGTATTATATCACCTTTTATTTCATTCATTTTGCATGTTAACTAATGGAAAGTGACATCTCTTTAGTGCATAAGTCTTGGGTTTTTTTCCAGTTTCTTGACTGTGCTTTAGAGCCTCCTAGTCTTATTAAAGACGACGTACAGGTTAAGGATTTTTTTTTTTAAATGCTAAATATACAAATTAACAGACTTTGCTCTGTCAATGTAAAGTTATATGCAATCATCATCATTATTATCATCATTAATATGTAATACATAATTATGTACAGCAGAGTTGGGTTTTTAACTTGTTTCCTTATCCGAGCATTTGGCGGCTGGATGAATAGGAGGAAATACATTCACTACACATATTAGCTTTGGGAGAGAGATGGTAGGAGTGAGATGGATGAGTGTGGTCTTGTTCGTGTGTAGCAGAACCGCTCTGTGTGTCTTTCATTGTCTGATCTGAGTCACTTGAAGTAGGCTGCGTCAGCCTGAAGCATCATTTACTGTGTTGTTTCAGTGTCTTGGCCAGGTTGCCTCCCCTGCCTTTTGATTCATTTTTTCTTGGATCAAACTGTGCAGGGAAAAATGCCTTATTACTGCAGTGTCAAACTTCTTTTGTCAGAAAGAATTTCCTGTAACACATCTACATTGAAATAATATTATGGTATTTATCTTAGAGAAACATTAAATCATGGGGTCTGTAATAAAATTAGAAATGCACTTTATTAAAATTATAAAGGTGTATTTTTTCAAGTCCCTGCCTAGTTTGGGAGCGTTTAGTCAGCGGGGAAGACCAACCCACTTGGGGATCCCGCTCGAGGCAAAAGAAATACTTTCGCCAGACCGGTCTACCGGCCAGAAGTCTACACAAGAAGGGGCCACTGACAAGGCCTGTGAGTTCCCCACTCTCTTGAGTGACGCGAGCGCCAACATGACTGCAGTCTTGAGGATGAGGATCCGATCAGAGGCGTACTCTAAAGGCTCGAATAGAGCTCAGCAGGGAGAGTTGAGTACCACCACCAAATCCCATGTCGGAACTCGGGACCGAACTAGAGACCTCAGCCTAAGTACACCACGGAGGAAACAAACCACCAAAGGGTTTTGTACCTACTGAATGGCCATCCAGAGGGGAGTGGAAAGCCGAATAGCCACCACATACACCTTCAGGGTCCACTGCAGAGGCTTCATGTACAGCAAGCCCAGCGGAATCACGCCGGAAGCTGCTGCCATTAGACCAAACAGTGTTTGAAAAAGCTTGACTGTCAGTGAATGGCCTTCCTGCACTCTTCTGACTGCTGTGAGAATCAAGTCGACTTGAGCGGGAGACAATCGTGCCAGCATTGTGACCGAATTCCAAACTACGCCTAGATAAGTGGTTCTCTGAACTGGAGAAAGCACACTTTTTAGCCTTAACCCCAACTGTTTCATGTGAGCGAGGATGACATCTCGATGCCTGCACACCTCGCTCTGCGACCGACCTAGAATCAGCCAGTCGTTTATATTGTTGAGGATGTGAATGCCCTGAAACCGCAGCGGAGCTAAGGCTGCATTTACTACCTTTGTAAACATACGGGGTGAGAGTGCCAGGCTGAAGGGAAGGACCCAATATTGGTAAGCTTCGCCCCCGAAAGCAAACCTCAGGAACTTCCTGTGAGAAGGATGGATCTTCCGTGACAAAACAAGCCCTCGGACCTGATTTGAAGTACAGCCTGTTTTAGTGTGAGTATCCTAAACTTCAGCTGACTGACTGAGCGGTTCAGTTGCCTGAGATCTAAGATGGGCCTCAGCCCTCCATCCTTCTTTAGAACTACCGGCTGTAAAACCCGGACTCCATTTGCAAAGGTGGAACCACCTTGATTTACCCTTTGCTTAGAAAAGTAACAACTTCCTGTCCCAACATCAGAGCCTGAGTGGGTTCCTGAACTGAATGCAGTACCCGGCCTTCACAATACGGAACCCACTAAGAAATACTCTACTAAGGGAACCAGTCTCTCGAGACTGGCCTCTGGTGGAAAGAGCAGCGGCTGTTCTAACCCCCCCGGCTCGTCGTCAGGGGCCCAAATGAACCGCTAATGCAACCACCTCAGTGGAAGCACACACCCCAGCCCTACCAAGACGCATCTCAGGGAGAGCAGAGGCACGTGATGAGAGCAGAGAAGGGAAGTGGGAGCCGTGTGCTGCGGCAAAGACCAATCCCTTTCTCGAGGGCTTGCTCTCAGAAGTCCTGACTCTCCTATCAAGACTTCTTTGCGCTATGGGCTTTCCATAAGTACTTCCCTCAGGTCCTGCTTAGGCACGGAAGCCACTTCGCCCCTGTACCCTGGTCTCGCGAGGGTGCGCGTGCAGCCATACTCTCCTGGCTACCCGAGGTAGCTTTGGGGGCCCGCTGCTTTTTGACCAGCAACCCCCTGAGCCAGCGAGCGCTGCGGGAGGACATACTGGAATGCCGCCGACTGTTTGCGTGCCTCCTAGTGCCTCTCGATGACTGTATTGACTACGTCACCGAAAAGGCCAGAGGGCGCAAGCGGGGTATCCAGGAGGCAAACCCTGTCTTGAGATCTGACGTCAGACAGGATGAGCCAGAGGGGCCTCTATCCGCCGCCACCAATGCCGCCATTGATCGGCCGATTGCTCGGGCAGTTTCTTTAGTGGCACAGAGAGACTGATCTGTGGTCCTCCCTAATTCTAGGATGGCGTCTGTATCCACTTGGTTGCGCTCACTGAGCTTCAGAGAGGATGCCTCCGCAGGCGACAGATGGCTCGCAAGCGTCTGCTCGACTGGGGGCATTCTCTTATAACCTCTCTAAACCAGACATCACACTGATATTATCCACCTCCTTGGAGGAGGATGTATGCCCCGTAGATGGCTGTTCCCAGGGGGAAGTACCGCAAGCTTCCCTACCCGGGGCACTGTCAGATCTGTTATGTTGGAAAGGAGACACAGTAGGGGATCAATTCTCAATTCCTTCCATGAGATTGATCTGTGAACCCCATGAATGCAGGCTCTGGTCCGCCTCAGCGGCAGCGGGACCTGCACCACAGGGCACACTAACGAAGGCTCCCTCCACAAAGAGAGCCCTCCTTGAGCACAGAGTAGCCAGGGAGAGATGCATGCAGTGAGCATGCAGATGCATCACTTCCTCGACAGAGACTGCCGCATGCTCCTCTCCCAAGCAAGCCACAAAGAGAGCATGCGAATCCCAAGAAAAAATACTGCACTAAACTCAGCAACATAAAAAGGCCACATCCATGGAGGATAACAGTGGTGGATGATCTGAGAATCCTCTCCATAGTAAAGAAAAACCCTTTCACAACATCCAGCCTATAAGAACTCTCTCCAGGATTCATCTGTCTTGCTGTCACAATCTACTATTAAGAGAAGACTTCACCAGAGCAAATACAGAGGGTTCACCACAAGGTAAAAACAAGGAAGACTTTGCCAAACAACATCTAAAAAAGCCAGACCATTTCTGCAAAAGCATTCTTTGGGCAGCTAAAATTAAGATCAACCTGAACCAGAATGATGGAAAGACAAAGGCATGGACAAGGCTTGGAGCATGTTATGATCTATAGAATACTACATCATCTGTGAAACATGGTTGGAGCAGTGTGATGGCATGAGCATGCTGGTGTTTAGTGATGATGTGGTAGAGGACAAAAGCTGGAAAATTCTGTGTAAGTGTGTAGTGGTACACTCTCTGCCCAGATCCACAAAGTGCACAAAGATAAGTGGATGAACTGATAGCAGAAACACCCACAAACACAATAACTGAAGTCAGCTGCAGTAAAGGCCTGGCAAATCATCACTAATGAGGGAACCTGGTCTCTGGTGATGTCTATGAGTTCCTGACTTCCAGACTCTCAACAAAATTTTTAAATTAACCTTTTATATTTATTATTATACTTATTTGTCCAATTTCATCTGACCCCTTAAAGATGAGGGGACTGTGTATAAAAATGATTGTAATTCCTATGTATTCAATGTTAAATGTGGTTCAAAATTACACTTCATATGGCCATAGCATTATCTAGGTTTGATTTTCTGTAATTTTGTCATGCTGTTCTGCATTTTTTGTCCTCCATGTGGACAGACAAATTACTGAAGCACTCATAGCTTATAATAATGTGCTGTTTGCATTTTTACACAAATCCAAAATCAGGAGATATTCAAAATCAAGTGAAATTCAGCTGGAGATGTGAAGTGCGTGCATCCTGTGTGTTTACATAATCAAATGTTTCATAACGTGGACAGCAGTTGGGAATGCGCAGCCTCATCAAGCAGTCTCTTCCAGAAATGTTCTAGTTTTTTTTTTTTTTTTGGAGAGCCCAAAAATAATTAAAGAGTTTAACTGGCAATGTTTTATTGTTTACTTACGTACGTACTTTTTCCTATGGTGCTTTAATATGAATACTACTAAACTTGGAAATTAGAAATAATGGGTTAATTTATTAATAATTGCATATACCATTTTGTATTTGTACATCTGGATGCTTAACTTTCTACACTCTACAAATACAGACTAACCTGACTTTTGAGTTAAACATATAATATACAAATTTAACCCAACAGCTGGGTTAGTCCGTATTTGACCTTTTTTTTTTTACCAAGCATTTTTTTGAGTGTGATGATGATGAATTTGAAGTATTCTAAATAAGTAACCACATGGTTAGTGTTCATGACACTGATGCTACTTTGACTCGTTTATACAGACATAACTGCCAGTAATCTTGAAATGTAGTTATTGACAGGAGTGACAGTTACCTCAGAGGACTTTGATATTAATGTAGTGTTGTTAATATGTTAACATTACTGGTCGCAGCGTATGTTTGGTTTTTTCTTGAGGAGGAGGAGGAAGTTTGGAGTTCTAAAACTTTAGAGTTACTTTTTAGGAATTACATGTACAATGTTGTTGTTATTCTTCTATAGCACTAAGATCTGAATGTTTTAACATGTTGCATCATTGTTTTAGCTACCCTGGTATTTAATGAGCAGTTCCAGTCGACTCGTGGAAGTGTGTTTTGGGATTAGTTTCCATTCAATCTTTTATTAAGGCACACAACAAATGAATCCAGATATTCCAGTCTTCTTGCACCATGGACCGCCACCGATTGCATGATTCTCTCCAGGTATCTCCTTCTACTTCTTGTGCTCAGAAGGGAAATGTTGGATACTTTTAAAAACAGATGACGGAAGGAGAAAAACATGCACAAACAGCTAAAATAACTTACGACTGATTCCTGAAGGATTTTGGAATCATTCTTTTCAGACCGTGACAAATAGACAGTTATCTAAGGGTGGTGTGGGTGTAGAACATGTTGATTTCAAAGACACTACACAGTCACCAGGGAAACTGGCTTCTCTGAGAGGAAGTCAGCAGTTCTACTCCTGCTCTTGTAAACACATGCCTGGAGCTATTGTTCTCATGAGGGCCGGAACAGGTAGAATATATCGTACAACATCCACGCGGAGTCTGGCAACCTCGAGAAGGTCTCTTGAGCTCAACCAAATCACTATAATTCACTGCTTCAATCCTAAAGGAGAACCTCTTGTACATCTAAAGGACCTCAGAGACCTTCTGAACGTTGAGATTTTCCTTCAGTATATATACTATGAATATTAAAGTGCGCTTTATTATTAATGGCGCACGCTAGCTTTATTAAAAATGTATTCTCAACTAAAGGGATATCTGAGCAAGTGTTTTGCATTCCCTGTGGCCATAAGGCTTATGTTTCGTGTCATGTTTTTGAAAAAAAAAACAACGTAGTTTTTCACAATTCTTAATTTGAAAAAAAGAAATAAAGAGAAAGAAATACTTTTTTTTTGGAACAATAAAAACATATGAAAGAAAAAAAATACTAAACATTTACTAAAATGTATTTAAAATGATCATGTTCAATATTTATGAACACATAATGAAACACACTCGATAACTGACCGTAGAAAACGACTGAGCAGACTCTGACCCCAGGAATCCAGAAAATGCTGACTGATTTATTTTACATAAGTCTGCGTTTTCATGAGGGTGTCATGAGATTATTGCATAGTGCTGACAAGTAGTGAAATAGGACACAGACAATTTAAAGTAAAAGCCTCGAGTGATTCTTTCCCAGCCTTCTAAACTTAATCTATTCATTACAGGATGAAGTAGGGTTTTTCTTTTCTCTGCACAACATGTAATGAATTTACAGATGTTTGTGAGCACATTCACTTAATCAGGAAGATCTGTGCCATTGCCAAAGGTCCCAGGAAGTCATTGCTTTTTTCCTCCAGATTGTGTTTCCTTTTCAATTTGATGCTTTCCTGTTTGCCTGGAATATTAAATATCCTCGCTAATGACTATCCACCGTTGGCCTAACATGCATGCCTCCTCCAAGCATATTTTCAGGTTGAAATTAATTGTAATAATTTATACTGGCGTCTAACTTCAGGCTTATTTGCGAAGATCATTTCCCAGCGGTAATGGGGGAGCTGCTGCTTTATTATGAGTGCTACTGCTGACCTCTTCGGTCTTCTGTCACTTTATTTTGAGTGACAACAGACTGTCTCTCATACTTTATCATAATTAACAGTGAATTAATCAAAAGATGTTCAATAACGCAGAGTGTAACCCACCATCTGCAGCTGAAGTGTTTAGAGGAACGGATTATTTGGGCATGTGGTTGCGCTCTGATGATGACTGACAATGGTTATGGGTATTTCTGGAGATATGACGACATTATTAAAGCATAGGATTGTGAATGATGGGTTGTTGGTTGGCATCAGTTTTCACTGTGGCTAGACAGCTACATAAATGTCAATCAGGATATAGTTTCATTTTAGTTTTGGATGAGGGGGTTGGGGGTATGCCATTTTTTGTTAAAGATATGCATTTATTGATAGACAAATAAATACATTAATACAAAAGCCTACATCAAAAATTATATAGGAATGATTTTATATTTAAAGGATCATTTTACTGTAAAGCTTGATGTAATTACTGCTGAAAATAAAATTTTTACCATATGGGAATAAATTATATTTTAGGATATATCAATAGAAAACTGTAGTTTATGGCTTTTTGTGTGATTAATGTATCCTTGTTGATCGTTTTGCAAGAAACTTAAAAAAAAAAACATAAAAAAATACCCAAACTTATTTAATGCTGACATTATTAACCTTAAGATATTACATAGGTTCAAGTAATTTATCAAGTGTTATAGTTTTTGTCATTTTGCTAGTACTGTAAGAACATAAATTCATGAAATTATAGATTAAATTATATTTTTGGAAGGATTAAAAAACGCTTGAGATGCTAGACTGATTGATAGGTGTAGTTACGATATCTACCACCAGGGGCAAACAGGGCCGTTCTAAACAGCCAGACCTTGATTGGTCGATTAAGATGTATGAAACAATCTTGAGATGAACCCCAACAGCTCCACTCAAGCACTAAACGTTATTTACTCTATCGTTGATGATCCCTTTATTTTGTCTCGCACTGAAAATATAAATCTACCTTGTCTGGGACCGGCAAACTCAGACAGCAGGTGGGACTGGGAGCATCCGTCTCATACAGCTCCGCAGCACAAAGGATCAGTTGTTTACTTTTAATTGAATCCGCAGGTGATAAAGAGCATCTAATCTTCGAGCGTGGGTAAAGACCAGTCCTGTCAATAATCAAGTCTCTCATCTGAGCGTCTGCTGAGGTATGTCTTAAACACTTCTTCAGAGGGAAGAAGAAGAGGAAAAGAATAAGAAAAACTGTCAAAGCAGCCTCCTTTATTTTCAGATCGATGGTTTCTCCAGAGTTCTTGGCTTCTAATCCATTAGCTGGCTTCCCGTTTTAAAGAACACCATCAAAACATGTCCATTAAAATGCCTTGTTCTTCTCTTAATAGCCAAGATCTTGTCTTATTGACTGCACCTTTGTCATTTCCAAACTCAATTGTGTGACATCTGGGCTGAAACTTAGACAAAATGACAATGTTGGTGTCATGTAAATCTCATCTTTCACATTTGTAATTATAGATGAGCTCATTAATTGCGGGAATATATTGAAAAAATACCTCAAGGGATTTTTATTTTTTTTACACAGGCAATTAGCACTGCAGCAGATGCTGAAGTCATCTACATCTGACGTGAATTGGGCCTGAAGAAGAAACATGATGTAATTAAGAACTTTAGGTTTATAGGACAGACATAATAATTGCATGTGCTGTACTTTATATAGACAATTGTTTACATCTTAAACGTGTCACCAGCATATTCATTTTCTTATATTACTTCAAACATTGTTGTCTCCTAAAATGAGTATCAGAAAATGTGTCGTTCAGCAGATCCGGGTGTGACAGACTGTACAACTGCCACTTTTCGACAAGTTCAAATCCTTAGTAGTTATAAATCTTCCAGGTTTTACCAGCATGTGGCTTGACATCCTTGAGATTTCAGGCAAAGCCCGTCTCAGTCCTTCAGATTTGAGGTGTTGTGCCGACACAAAAGCTTCTTACAGAATTAATTAAACATGTGCATGCTAATTGCTGCCATCCAATAAAGATCGTTTGCCCTCAGGGCGCAAAATGAGATGCACAGTTCAATTGAAAATCTTTACTTGTCTGACTTCGCCAATTTGAAAAGCTGCATGTTGCAGATTACCGGGTGGTTAAGAGAATCATTTGACCTCCAAAAAACTGACACGCTACGTGACGTGATACTTAATTGGTCTAGTCAAAAATGACGAGAATTTTGGCAAGGAAACGTGACAGAAGCCAGACAATCTGATATACTTAGGAAATTTTACAATTTGATTGGCTGCTTACTTTTATGTACCTAGTGTCTTAGGTTTTAAAATGTTGTTTCATCTTTTATTAAATGAAAAGATATACTGTTATACTGATTACTGTTATACTATATAATATATATTTAGATATATACACTAAAAAGTACAAATTAGATTTAGTATTTACAGCAAATAAAATTAATGTTTATATATGTGTATACAAAATGTTGTTTTGTTTTTTGTTTAGTTTTTGTTTAGTTTAGTTTAGTTTAGTTTAGTTTAGTTTAGTTTAGTTTAGTTTAGTTTAGTTTAGTTTAGTTTAGTTTAG
>JAUCNO010000353.1:4374932-4395341 GCA_032353835.1 Enteromius viviparus
TGAAGGGAAGCCAAGATTGGGGTAATATGTTCTCGTCTGCCTATACCAGTTAAGAAACGAGCTGTGGCGTTTTGCACTAGCTGTAGGCGAGCCATAGCGGTGTGGCTGATTCCGAAGAATAATGAATTACAATAGTCAAGACGAGAGGTTATAAAAGCATGGACAACAGATTCCAGGTCCCGCCTTGACAATATGGGCTTAATCTTTGCTATTCGCCTCAAATGAAAGAAACAGGATTTTACAACCGCATTTACTTGGCTATCCATTTTTAGAGTAGGATCCATTTTAATACCCAAATTTGTAATCAAGGCTTTCTCAAAAGGGGCCAAAGAGGCGAGGTTAAAGCAAGGAGATTTGCTGAAGCCATTTGGTCTAAACAACATAACGTCAGTCTTTTCCTCATTTACATTCAAAAAATTAAATGCCAGCCATCTTTTAACATCATCAAGGCAGTCCAAAAGAAGCTTGACAGAACATACACCACTGTGCTTTAATGGGAGGTAAACCTGGCAGTCATCTGCATAAAAATGAAAGGAGATGTTATGTTTCCGAAAAATAGCTCCGAGTGGGAGTAAATACAGGGAAAATAATAGTGGACCAAGAATGGAGCCTTGTGGTACCCCCCAAGAAAGGGCAGCAGAGTTGGAAGTGAAGCCATCAATACTAACACAGTAGGTTCTATCAGACAGATAGGACCTAAACCACTGCAAAGCTGAGCCTGTAATGCCCACCCACTGTTCCAACCTGGATAAAAGAATCTCATGATCTATGGTGTCAAAAGCCGCTGTTAAATCTAAAAGCACAAGTAGTACAGAGTCTCCAGAGTCGGTTGCTATAAAAATGTCGTTAAAAACTCTTAAAAGAGCGGACTCAGTGCTGTGGCGAGTTCTAAACCCAGACTGAAACACTTCCAAAATTGCCTGTTCATCAAGGAAGGGCTGCAATTGAAAATAGACAATTTTTTCCAGAAGTTTGGCCAAGAAAGGTAGCTTGGAGATAGGCCTAAAATTTGACAAAATAGAAGGATCTAGACCAGACTTTTTTAGCAAGGGTTGCACCACAGCATGTTTAAAATTTTTTGGCATCACACTAGAAGTTAAACTGCTATTAATAATAGCAAGAATAAAAGGACCCAAAGTGGGGAAAACTTCCTTAACAAAATTAGGAGGGGTAACATCAGAAGGAGAGCCAGATGGCTTACTACTGAAAACCAGATCCTCTAAAAAAGTAAGGGAGACAGGCTCAAAATGCTCAAACACATCCATACAAGGTCTTAAAATTGGTGGGTCGCTAACAGATGGTAAAATAAAGGATCTGATGTGTTTAACCTTATCCATAAAATAGTGTAGAAATTCATTACAGGTTTCCATAGAAGCCTTCAAAGGGACAGGTTCATGAGCATTAAGAACAGAGTTCAATGTGTTAAAAAGAACACGAGGGTCATGAGAATTAGAAACTATAAGATTTGAAAAAAAAGTTGTTCTAGCGGCTTTCACAGCTTTTTGATAATGACACCAGCTTCCTCTTAACACTTCTAAAGACACCTGTAACCTGTCCTTTTTCCACCTCCGTTCAGCTCTCCTGCATTCCCTTCTAGCAGCACGGGTATCATCATTTAGCCATGGCTCTGATCTAGCCTTGGATCGTCTGGTTTTTAAGGGAGCTGCTAAATCCAATGCGACTTGACAGGCGGAATCAAACTGGAATATTAGCTCCTCAGTGCTGAACGACGCTGAGGATTGTAATTCCCAACCACAATTGAAAATCGCAGAGAAATGAGTGGCAGAGGAGGGATTAAAAACACGGCAGTGCCGAACTGAGTCACACAATTTAGCAGGATAAGAGAAAGGTAGAAAATCAAATAAAACAGGCATATGATCTGAAAACACAGCATCCCCAATTTCCACATTGAGGACAGATACGCCACGAGACAGTACAAGATCCAATGTGTGCCCACATTTCTGAGTGGGACCATTGACAGACTGAATAAAGTTAAAAGAGTCCACTAAATCTAAGAAGTCCTTTACCAGAGGCTTGTCAGGACAGCACACGTGAATATTAAAATCCCCAACAATTACCACTTGATCATATCTAGGCATAATCTCAGTCAAAAAATCAGCAAAGTCACTTAAGAAGTCCTTATTGTACTTTGGCGGCCGGTAGACCACAGCACACAGCAGCGCAGGAGAATGGGACAGCTCAAAGATGCTTAATTCGAAGCTGGAGAAAAAGGCCGGGAGAAACAACTGTTTACAGACAAACTCCGATTTAAAAACAGTCGCTAGACCTCCCCCACGACCGGAGGACCGCGGAGAATTTAAATACCGGCAATCACACGGCAGGAGTTCAGAGATCGCGCTGGACTCACCAGGAGACAGCCAGGTTTCAGTCACACAGAGGAAATCCAAATTCTGTAAGGTAAAAAACTCTTTTAAGATAAAGGTTTTGTTTGTCACGGATCTGGCGTTTATCAGACCCATCCTGATCGAAGTCGGAGTTGATACAGCAGTAGCGAGGGGAGCACGCGCCAGAGGCCGCAGATTCTGGTGCTTCACTCCTCGCCGGCGCAGGTGAAGTGGGCGGGGTGGCGGTGTTACACTCCACTGATCCGAGCCAGAAACAGGCACCAACCAGGAGTCGACCTCCTCACAGAAACGCCAGGAAACAGAGAGGCGAGTACTCGATCCATGTTGAGCTGTTCTGAATAATCCATGTTCTTTTTTATTAAAGAACATGCAGTTCTTAAAATATTAGGAATGACCAAATAAAATTGTAATTATTTAATTTTATATCAATACTCCCAGTTTCTATTAATTAATAGAGGTAGAAAACAAAACAGAGGAAAGCCAAAAACATATTGTAGCCTATATGTGGAGAAGGGGGCTTCAAATATTGTGTTGGACTACAGGGGTCTTCCAGTCAGAAACGGTGAGAACCACTGATATAGGAACACTCTGTTTTTTGATCACTATTTCTCCCTGTCAGCTGTCTTACTGTAGCTTGCTCTGATGCCTTTACCGTTATTCTACAGGGTCTTGTATGTAATACACTCTGCTGTCTCACCTCCATCATGTGATGATGCTACTACACAATACATTTGGGTCCCGGTTTCTCTTTTCGGCATTTTCAGGCATTTTCAGTACAGCATGCTGGAATGCTTAGCAGATATTGCCAGGCTACTGATGCATGCAGATGCGGGTCAGACAAGATTAATTAAAGCAGAGTAGCTGCCATGCAGAAAGCTGCTAGCGAGCACACTTACCACAACCAGGTCTGAACAAGGTGAGCCTGCAATCAGACGGGTTTCTACTTTCTCTCTCATATATTCAGATTCAATATCTGGTTGTAGCACTCAGACTCGGATGTCCCCGGCTCGCCACTCACCACAGAAGACTTGCCAGCATCCACTTTAGAGGTGGGCATGCACAGCAATGGGATTGCGGTGGCTGTGGCAGAGGCATTGCTTTGATTGATGGCCCAGCTGAGGGAATGACCTTGAGAGTGGCGGAGTAGGTGTAGAGGGATGCATTCATAGCCTTTGTAATGAAGACCCCAGCAACTTCCCCCATATGGTTGTGTTTGTGGGAGTTTGTGTCCACGTGTAGATGAAAGGCACATCCGTCAGCACCACTCCACACCATGACCTGCCACGTGATTTCTTTTGATCATTGATCTGACTCTCCTTTTACTTAGAGTTAAGGCTGTTCATGTGGATTTCGGGTAGATTAATGATTATCTGATTTAAGTCGGGATCAATATCCAAATCAAATATTCATAATCAAACTTTACTATACTGTATATAGCATTAGAATGTATAAAATATTATTAAACTGATTTTACAGCTGGGGTCCGGGACCCTCCGTGAGCCACAAGCGGGTGCTTGACTTATTTAGGCCTGTTAAAGTGTGAAATCAAGGTATTCATTAAATACTACATTTAAAACCATTTAATAAATGTCATATTATTGTTTTATTTTACTTTCTAAGACTGGATGGAAATAATGCAATTTATCTGCCATCATTATTATTATGTGTTCACAGTTTCCACATAAATATAAGGCAGCATTAAATACTAATAATAATAAAAAGAAAAAAATTATTGAGCTCCAAATCCATATCTTTACTCCACTTATTACTATTTTACTATTATTATTATTTTACTTTTGATTTAAAAAAAAAATAAAAAATTATATATATATATATATATAAACCTTGCTTTCCTGTCGTACAAATTTTCTTTAACTATTATTTTGGATTATTTTGCAGTATACTATTACTGTGCAGTTTTTGTACTGAAACAATATGAAAGCCTTTTGAGTTCTTTGGCATCAAAGTTTCTAAACTACACACATTTCCGAGTATGTCCTTACAAAGAGGTTTAGTCAGATACAGATATTTATTTATTTTTCAGCAGATTTGTCTGTAAAACCATAACTAGGTTAGAAAGATACACACAAACACTAAGCATGCTCTTAGTGCACTTAAGGACTAACACAAAAGCACATGTTCACAATCACACCATTTGTATGGATCATTTAACTTACACACGGTGAAGGAGAATAGACATATTCACAACACACACACAGACACAGTGCTGCTCCTGCGGGGTTATCAAAGCATGGGTATCTCATGGGACAGCTTACACCCGTCTCCTCCGGTTCCATCTGACTGGCCGCTGACTGACGCCGCCTGCTTCCCCAGCAGATTTGACATGCAGCTCCAGCGTGTACATCAAGCACAAGAACTAGATCAAAGAAAGGAAGAAGTGCAAAAATCCCTCCTTTCCTCTTTTATGTCCTCTGGCGTTACTTTTTTTTCAGTAGCACGTTAGTTTAGAATACACACAAATGTAGGACACATCAGTACATTGCTTGACTGCAGTAAGGATCTGTATGACTAGACAATTAGAAACGGTCTGTCTGACCTGCTCTCAAATCATTTCAAACCTGTATGACTTACAGGAAACACACAGGATTTTTATTTTATTTTATAATTTTTAAAATAATAACTACATTTTGTTTAGTTAGTTACTTATTAATCCATTTTATTCAGAAAACTTGAACACAGTACATGAAATAAGATATACTGTACACTGTGTGCCTGAATTATTAGGCAAGCTGAAATTCTGGTCATATTTTTTTCCAAGGATTTTTTACCAATCCCAAACCACATCAATCTTACTAACTACTATTGGTAAACTGTTTACATTACAATTTTACATGGTAAAAATGATCAGAATTATAGCTTGCCTAATAATTCAGCACGCGGTGTAGTGTATATAATAATAACATGGTACAAAAATGATAATAATAAGAAAAATAATAAGAAAAACTAAGTAAAAATACAAATACAGTAAAGAAAAGAGTTATGTATGCAAGCAATTGTATAAAAATATTACATGTAGAAACAGTGAACATAGCTTTGCGATAGTGTTTAACACATGTAAGATCAAACAAATAATTTAGTTTAACAATACTGTATATTATAGACAGAAATGATCATTAATAATAACGAGTAATAAATACATGTCATAGGTCAAAGTTTTAGATTTTTTTAGTGCCAAAATCATTAGGATATTAAGTAAACATCATGTTCCATGAAGATATTTTGTGAATTTCCTACGGTAGATACATTAGAACTTACTTTTTGTTTAGTAATATGCATTTCTAAGGACTACATTTGGACTAAGTGAATTTGGATTTTGAAAAAGTTCTATCTCGACCAAATATTGTCTTGTCCTAACAAACCATACATAAATAAAAAGCTTATTTCTCAGCTTTCAAATAGTTCATAAATATCAGTTTTAAAAAAATACAACAAAGAAAATTACACTTAACTTCCACGGTCACTAATGATAGTAATAAATAAATTATAAAGTTTAAAGTTATAAAATTATAAATAATATTAAATATAACAAAGTGCTTTTTTTTGTTGTTGTTGAAAAATATATACTATATACTTATTGAAATATATTAATACTAGTCTACACCAAGTGAATTTAAAATGTACTAATAATTATACTACTTCTTCCAATAATAATAAAATGCAAGCGGAAAAATAAAGGAATTTTTAAACAATCCAACGCCTTAAATTAATATTTAACAAATGGTTTATAAATAGCAGATGTACTGGAGGTTGTTGTTCTCACCCTCAAACTGAAATGTCAATACATTAACATTCATAGATAGCTGAGACTCTCCATTGTTTCACTGTCTTTGAGTTCCAGCCTCCTACTTCCTCCAACTGCTCCCCCAGTTTCCCACAGTACATAAACCTTTTTAACGACTGTGCCTCCCAACGCCTTCTCCTTAATATATCTTCTTGTTTTATGACATGGAGAATGTATTATACATGCAACAAAATGAGAGAGTCAGTCATGCTTTTAGTCCATGTCCTCCTCAGGAGAACAAGTACTATCTCTGTGTTTCAGACAGGGGCTGTTGGGAGACTTTCCATTCTCTCCTGCTATCTTAGCACCACAGCATGGCCTGTCCTTATGTTGTTCTGTTGTACCTAGTCTCATGCTGGCTGCCATTTTCCTCTGACATCATACAGGTCCCTGGACCTTGTGACATGATCACAGGAATCTGTAACCTCTTTAACACATAAAAGGATCTTAAGATGTCAGGAACAAATGGCATTGATGGGCTCTGAGTTATATTGATTAAAGTGACTGGGATTTGCCATAAACCATCAAAGAGAAGGCCATGCTGCCAAAAAAGGGGGGGAGAAAAAAATCTGTGGTGCTGGCAATAAATAGGTATTTGAACCTTCTCAAGGGGGTTCCTTTGGAGAAATTGCTTGATTACAATCTTTCAGGCTGTGACACATAGCAGTACGCTTCTTCACCTGGGATGCAGGCTAAAGAGGCGTTGATAAAGTGTCGTTTTCTACTATTCCTTTTCTCTTTCTTTGTAAATGTATATATTTTTGGCCAGGCCCCATTTTATTTCCTTGTAGACACTGCCATTAATCTCTGCAGTCCTTTGCCTTTGCCCCCCCCAGAGCTGTTTGTTTGGGAATTGGAATCATTTTATCTGCCGTCCTGAAGAAACAAGTGCTTTCTTGTACTATGTGTTTGGGTGCTGTCCATGGTGCTGATCTCCTTTCCATAGGTTTTCTATTGCCACATCAAACTAGATTTTGTAAGTCATATTATTGATAAACTCTGCTGTTTAAAAGTTTGGGATCTGTATTGCTCGTTTTTGAAAGAAATCTTATCTTATGATCACCAGTGCAGTATTTATTTGATTAACATGACAATTAAAACTGAAAGAATATTACAGTTTAACAAAATGTAATGATGGCAATGTTCAGCAGCAATTACTTCTTTAGAAATTATTCTAAAATAGACTTTTGTAATAATACAAAAGCCTTGTATGTTTTTTTTTAAACGTTAAATGTAATTAATTTTTAATACATAAAAAAAATATATATATAGTGTATACATACATATATATATATATATATGCACATTTCTAGTAGTCATCAAATACTAAATATAACTTATGCTTAACTAATACTTTACCTTATTAACTTAATTAATATTTTGCATGTATAATATATATTGTATAGCAGCAAATTGACTCTTTTTATGTAGTCCTACATTTCTAAAATCTAATTTCAATTGCAAGGTATTTTTTGTAGGCTTCCGCTCAGTTTGCCCAATTGGGATGTTTTTTTTTTTTTTTTTACATAGTGTTATCTAATACCTCTTCCATAAAGTTTGCTAGGAATAATTCATGTCAAATTTATTTGACATGTAGATTTAAACAATGCTTTAGAGGCCAACCTAATTGCATATAGAGATTTCCAATTTGGCATGAACCTTCTGAGTGCTGTAAGATGGACTCAACTCAAGCATGCCAGGAGAGGCAGACAGAGGATAATTGAGACGGTTCGCCTGCAATAGATGCTCGAAATGACATTAGAAGGAGAGGAGGCAGGAGAATCGAGCACAGCTGTGGAGAGCGTCAGTAAAAGGAGAGAAAACCTCCTGAGAATGGCTGAGAATTCAAACAGGAAGCAACAAAGAAACAAGCAGAGGTCGGCATTGTAATACACAGGAGATGTGAAAGGAAGTAGTAGACAGTTGCCGCGTTTCCATTACACTTCAAATTGCAATTGCGGATTAACACTACGCAAAATGGAAACTAGTCAATTTTACTCCCATACAGTATATCGCCAAAATTTTTTACACTCTCATGAGGTGGTTTTTCAGGCAATTCGAAAAAGGAGCATTTCACAAAACTGCAATGGAAGCGATGTTACAGGTCACATGGCATATGTAAAAAAAAAGTCATATGATCATTCTAAAATGTATTATAACCTCCAAGAAACACTTAATATGTGTTCATTCTCGATTATAAGGGGCTTTCCCTGCCATTTATGCCTAGACAGTTTAAACTGCTGACATATAGCAATCACTCGGTTGATGTTTGCGTTTATTCCAGCCTCCCCTTGCACATTTCTAAAGTATCTCTCCGTGCTGCTTCTGTAATTATAGATGCATACGCCTCCTTTGTATAAATACATCCAGAATCTCGCCAAAATTCATTGCTATGACTTATCGCGAGAGGCAAAAGTTTATGTTTTAGCCGCATAATATTGGTTAATGGAAACTCCGTCATTTCGCAATACTTTTTATTGATATTTTGCAAATTTCGCAAATCTGTAATGAAAACGTGGCTAGTGATAGCTGGGAAGATTCTGAGTGATTAAAATTGTAAAAGGGCTAGCAGGGTGCTGATGTTTCTAAGATAGTGTAACATTGCTTAGGTGCTGCTTAATGTCGTAGTTCTAGAACACTCTATTAATACTTCAAATTCTGGTTACTTTAAATACCTGTTAGCATGTGCAGTAAATAACATTATTTAAGCACTGGCTTTGTTGAATTGCTTCAGCTGATATCGTTCTTGGTTCTTGTTGGGATTAAACAACCTCATCTGGATTTGTCAATGGACTTCTTGTTTTTAGATCTTAAACATTCACTAAAGCTGTTTTTGTCTAGACTAGTCAGCAGTCATTTGACAGAGTCTGTAATTGTCAAACGATCACCACTTGAGGCCAGAGCTTCATTCAATATCTTTCTAAATGATTAGTAGGAGAAGCCATGTCAGGTTACCTCAGTAACCTTCTCATGTAGTTCTTCTTACCTATAGCCTAAATTCTTTCAAAGCTACTGAAAAATTAACATACAAGAGCCTTTGAGCACAGTTGTACATCATTAACATTCATGATGGTGTACACATCAAGGTGCGTACACTGCAATGAAAAATGTCATCCATTGGGTCCATGATCTGACTTGATATTCCTCGTTTTCCCTTCCTTAGCCTATGCCTCATGGCATTACCTCAGTGCTGGGATGTGGGATAGGCACTGAATATTTCATAATATTCACAGAATACATGAACAATGCTTTGAATGTAATATGAATCTTTGAACTTGCCTACAAAATATTATTAACCTACCTGGACTGGATTCCTCTCTGCTCTCCCAGACCTTCACAGAAAGAACAGCATCTGTTTTAGTAATGAAAATATTTCCATGAACCTTTTTTTTTATTAATACAGTATGTGTACGCCACCTTGCAACATACTAGCTACACTGAACAAGCAGCAGATTTCTGTTTGTGGTTTCTTTGGTTTTCTAGTTTGATGAGGTCAAATAGGGCCTGATTTATGAGATTTCTTGTGAAATCTGAAATGATCCAGTATAGTCTGATCTTTATTTATCTGAATTTTTATCAGTCTCTCTGACAAAAAAAAAACCCCATAAAACATCATGCTTTTAAAGCTCTTTCAGAAATTGCATAAAAAACTCTTATTTTTGCATTTCAGAGAACGGCTGCCTCTGTTTTCGCCCACATCAGCATGGTAGCTGTCTTTTTTGGGATGTTAATGTTGAATTATGGTCATTTTCGTATTTGAATCTGCCATTAGCTATTGCTTTCACATTTAAAAGGTAGTGGTAATTTGATAAATTGTGGTCAGATCAACCCACATTTGCTCGGGGCTAATAAAAACCAA
Source organism: Enteromius viviparus (assembly GCA_032353835.1). NCBI lineage: Eukaryota > Metazoa > Chordata > Actinopteri > Cypriniformes > Cyprinidae > Enteromius > Enteromius viviparus. The sequence goes on from JAUCNO010000353.1 coordinate 4,384,960, forward strand.
AAGACCACGTTTTCACAATGCAAACAGTGAATCTAGATTAGCATTTATGGCGTTAAGAGGAACAGCATATCAATTTCCATTTCATCATAGGTCAAATGCAATCTGTGGATGATGATTTCATTTAATCATAAATGATACTCCATCCTCATAATTAGGAAATGGAAAAATGTTTGCTGTTCCGACGTTCTCAGGCCAGCAACAATAATTAATAACCTGAGTAAATTAATTACACCTACACAGAGCACAAAAAAGCGCCCCTCAATTAGTAAGAGGAGCTAAGCAAGGTCATCCTTGCCTAGGCCTGATCAAAAGGCAGCTGGAGTCCTTTTTGATGAGAATCAAAGGAAATGGCACTGTGCTGAAGATGGGCCGCTGATGGTGGGACCCATTAGTTTGCAGTCTGTCTCCTTTAGCACGCACCTGCGAGCACAGCCCTTCCATACCAGAGCAAGCCTGCGATCAATACACAATCGAGCTGCGACTGATCTTTAGGTTCCTCTGATGACATTAAAGTAGCAAGGTCAGATTTCCATCAAAGTTTCTGAAAGCAGGCGCTGGACTTATTGCTGTACAACTGACGGCGGATTGTAGGCACAGGAGGTGGGGTTGGGGGCGAATAATGAACATATTCATAGTCTACAGTCCTCCCTTTCATCTTTTGTTCAGATTCATTTACAAGAGCAATCTTACCTTTGGTTTCTGTGATCTCACAAGCCAGATGATCAAAGTGTGTAAAGCTTTGGTTTAGCCAGGATTGATTGAAATAGATGAGAGTGGGGTACTGTATGACGCATGTTCTATATAATACAACCAAGGTCTTGTGTAGACACAATGTGTTTTGACATACACCAACAATCAACCGCAGTGGGCTTTCATTTCTGTCTGTAATGCCCTCCCATTCATAACCTTTGACATGCCGCATTGTCTATGACTTCGCTTATCGAGCTAGCACCATTGATGTTAGATCATTCAGAGAGGTACATTTGCTCTAAATGAGGTCATTTTGAAAGCGTTATGACCCCCAAAGACCACAAAGATGATCAATTTTCAGGCTGGGTGTGTATGTGTGTATGTGAATTGGTCTTTTTTCAAAACCTATGGATGTAAGTGGTGAAATTAACCATTTTTGTCTACAATACCAATACTTCATAAAGGCCTTGATGGTTTTGTTCAGGTTTTAAGTGACCCCTTCATTTATTTTTTCTCTCTCCCAGTTTGCTCTATCATCCATCTCAATAATAAAGGGTGACTGAAAGTATGCTCCATAGACCTTTTTTCGCCTTTGGTTTTCTCTCCCACCTTTGTTTGCTTAGTACAAAGCTATGGCTGTAATTTTTTATCTTGAGACAAATCTGGATAAGATAGTGTCAAAAAGAAAACATAGCACATCTCAGCCAAGCAGCATCCAACTGGAGACAAAGAAATCCATCCCTTCTAGCCATGCAGTCATAATTGTGATAATGAAAAGAAAATATCTCCATTATACCTCTTCCAGAATTGAACGGCGAGGCCAACACACTCATTGCTGCTTGCTGGCAGATGGAAATGGGTTTAAGGATCTTATTATTCCTGCGGGATTGTAAGTGGATCGGCGCCTTGCTTCTCTGCCCTGAAAGGAGAATAATTTATAAGCAAGAAAGCGTTGAGGCGAGGTCGCAACACATTGTAATAAAGTCACCCCTTCGGCAACCAGTCTTGGGCTGTATTGAAACCAAATTGGGATGCTAATGCGTTGGGCAGCGATGGGGCCTCTTAGGTCACATGCCTCTGGAAAACTTCAAGTTGTTTTCTGCTCGTCTTAAACTGCCGGATGACAGACTCTTCCTCCGGAGGGATGAGATGTTTGTTTTTCTCACATGGCTTCGTCATGTTGAAGTTGAGTCTTCTTGGACCTTGTCACACAAAGGGCTGGGGGATATCGTCAGGCTTTCTACTGAACCCCCATGTGCTGATGGAAGAAGACAGCTGTTTGTGAAAATTGCCGTCTCAATTTTAGCATGCATGAGTAGTTCTTTAGAGGACACTTGGGTAATTAAACAAAAATATATATAAGATCTGTGATATCAGATTTACTCTTTTTATTTTTTATTTTTTATAAAAAATAAGATTTATTTGAAAATTGCTGGAATTTCTAAGAACGGTTATCTTGTCTTGTTATCATGTACATTTCTCTGAATTATTTTATCATTTTTTTTTCTTCCTTGACAAAACAGCAGCAGAAATGTTGGCTGTAGTGAGGCACTTAGAATAGAAGTAAATGCAAAATGTGATGGTTTAAAAAAAATATGAAGCTTGTAATTGTATGAAAGCACATTAATTGTGTTGATTTTTGTGTTGTTGTGTTTTTGTACAACTGTTTCATCTTTTCTGTGAGTGGGTTATTAGGATTTACTTGTCATGCCAGTGAATCTCTAAAAGAAATAGATTTAATTTCACCTAGACAATGCCTTATTAAAATGAAAATGGTCATCATTTATTTAACCTTACATATTATTTCAAACTTCTCATACAATTATGTTTTGTGGAAAGATACTGCAAAATGTCTCGTTGTTATTTTGTCCACACAGTGTAAGTCTATGGTAACCTAGCTTAATATGCAGAGATGCAGAGATATTTTGAGAATCTCAACCAGAAACAGCAATTGGTTTAACCAATGAGATTTGTTTGGGGCGGGGCATCAGTATATTGTGACCCAATAGCAGCGTGGAAGTGGGTGTGTTCAGGAAACCTATTTCAAAGTTACTATTGTGCAGTTCCTTTTAGTGATGCTACTAGAAATGACACTTGCCCTTTAACTAAACTAGAACAACAGCAAAAAACTTTAAAAGAAAGTAAACCAGTAGTTGTAGCCTATCATTTTAAAATGCCAATTCTGCTATATATAACTTATGGCCTGTTTATTTAGAAACGTTGTGCTGAAAGAAATTTAGCCACTTTCTGGTTTGCTGTCCACCCATCTAGATACTGGAGATTTTTGCTTTCCCTTTGGGACTAAAAAAAAAAAAAAAAAAATCTCAGAGTACATCCTGCTTTTCTACAAATGCAATCGATAGACCACATATTAGCTGGTACAAAAGATGGAACATTGAGGGCAGGAAATGCCCTGTCAACCGAGAGTCCAAGCTGCAAGGTCCAGCCCCAGCACTACATGTCTAAGGCAGTGGGACGGTGATGAATGGCCAGCCCAAATGGAGGTCTGCTGATAAGAAAACCGGCCAGCTCTACAGTTTAAAACCCATTCCCCAACCTAAAGTTGAGTTTTGAAGCTTGTAGTGTAGCGAAGTAGTGAATTTTCAGACCAAATGATACTGGCATAGCCTCCATTTGTTGTAAAACCTAGGAATGTTTTCAAGCTTACAAGTGTATGATTCACTGTCTTCTACATTTCAGGGTTTTAATTCGGTGAATTGTTTCCCCCACCTCTTCTGTTAATGGAAAATTTATAAAGATCTGTTCTCTGTTCTACTTTCAAAGTAGCTAAGATTTTCTATGTTGAATCCTTAAAGTGTTTCGAATAAACGCCAAAGGGACTGTGCACATGAATACTACCACCACAAATAATAAATCCTAGCAATGTATAGCTTCGGCGGGATTTCTGGAAATTTGCAAGACCTGTTTCATTTTACACGACTACGCATTTGCTGTTAGAGACGGCCCCAAAACATGTAATTGCTAACTTTTTCTATGCTTTGCATCTTCGGGAAGTTTCTTAATAAAACAGAAGAGAGGGAACTGATACCGGTGCTGTGGTGTCTTTGTGAGATCACTAGAAAAAGATGAAAGAATACTGTTCCTGGCTCTTTCTCATTATAGCTCTTTTGAGTGCTTCTTAGCCATTCAGAATGGGAGAACTTGCCGTTCTTTCTATGAATATGGATTTGTACAGATTGCTTGAATGATACATTCATTTGAATATGTGACCTGGTTTTATCCGAATCAGTCGGAGAGCTCCATGTGGGAAAACCAGGCGGCTTTGTGCTGCTTTCTTAGAGGCCATTTCTAAGTGAACCTGACACTGATTCTGACAGTGGCGGCTGCGGTTTGAAGGGCAGTGGCGATCTTTTACAGAAACTCTTTAAGAGGGCTGAAGAGAGGATCGTGATGGGCCAGTGAAGGGCATTAACAAGCTTAGATGTTATCCCCCTGTCACTCTGTAGCTCACACTGCTCCTGCGAGGAGATCTCAGACCCCTGGAGAAGGCCAGACTCTCCCCGGGGCGTGTCTGTGTCACACTGACTTATCAGCGAGATTACTGGAAGATTTGTAACCTTTGCTAAGTCATACTGGAATTCAGTCAGATGGCTTAGTTGTTATGCAAATATGAAGCAGGGGAGACAGTTTGCACAACTGTAGCATTCTTTTAAATGTGATTATGGACAAAAAAAGTACTAACTGTGGCCACGTTCACACAGCAGCAGAATACGGTTGTCAGTATTTGGGATTGACAATCATTTTTCTTTTTTTACAGTTGTCAGTCTGGAAATGTCTGGTTCACACAGCAGCTTACAGTGGAGAATTCTGTCTATAGACGGTTTCAAGGACAACATAAACAAACGTTAATGCACATGCATGCTTTTGTGGTCCTAACTTAACTTCCTGTAGACAACCCAATAGAATACATTACAACAGTCCTTCTAGAGTTTTTTTTTTTTGTTTGATAACAAGCAAAATGTGTTTGCTGCATAAATCTGACTGATTTATTAAAATGCAGTTATTAATGGAAATTCATTCTCTGCTTATAAACCTTGCCTTACATGCAGGATTAAATTAAAATGGCATTTTCTTCAGAAATACAGTAATATACTGCCTGGTTTGATTTTAAACGTACATTACCTGCTCGTTTTTATTCAAGGAAGCCTTTTTGAATCGGTCAGTTTTGATATCGTGGCAGGTCGCCACAAACATAAATGTATGGGAAACAAATCCCACCGCACAATAACCACCAACTTATTTACTCATAATTAGCTGCGTTTGTAGCGGGTGGCACAAACCAGACAAACACAGACCGGAAGTTAACTTTGTTCCAGACGCCTAATGAAATTGTCTTGAACATGCAATGGGAGTCAAGCCCGTATTCCTTACCAGTATAGCAACATTGACCGTAATATCAAAGATGGCGACATCCTCAAAACTAAAAGTCTTATCACTTTCTGACACACAAGTCCAATTTCGATGCAAGTTTTTTCTTCAAACTTTCATTAACCGACAGCAGCTTTGGGTGGAGAGTGGAGTATTGGAATTGCGCGGCGCGTGCAGAACACAAAACTGAAGGGGAAGCGGTGTAAAACTGACGGGAGAAAACTTTAAAAATTACATGCTTATTTCTTCTTTACTGTGAGTAGCTGAGAGCACACGTAAAAACACTTAGTGCATGATAGGCACGCGTTTGTAGAGCTGCTCTGTCTCACAGTCTATGCCGTATTAGTTGTCCAGTTTTGTGCCGAGAATGCGATTGCGAGTCTTGAAAATTTACAGGCTTGAGTTTGGTTACAGAATGCGGTTGTCACACCTCTAAATAACAAACTGTGTGTGAACGTAACTGTATTAAGGATGCAAATACAGGATTGACAACCGTATTCTGCTCATGTGTGAACGTGGCCACTAATATGTTTATGCCACTGATAACAACGCGGTTGTGTCCCGGACGGAGGTATTTTGTTGTGTGGAGGCTGTGGCCATTGTGCGTTCCTGCTGTTTTCCCCTGTCATGATTGTTACATGGCTCCAGCAGACGTTACTTTTTCAGACCTCTTATTTTTCCCACTCATGCTCACTCTGTTTAGACGGGTGAATCGCTGATCCATTAAATTACTCTGGACTCTGGCTATTTCATTTTTTAAGTTGTCTTTAATATATGGGTATTTTGTTTAATGTATAGATTTTAAATGTCCATTTATTGCTGTAGTGGCATGTTTTGGAAAACTCAGTCACTAAATACTATAAATAATAACAGTAATCATGTATAGTAGTATAAATAAAATAATAATCATCATTATTTTGTATCAATAACGATACATGGTAATTATACAATTAGTGTGGAATTTATAATTAGAAGTAGTAGTAACTTGAATAAATGCTGCAAAAAAATATTTTCATTTTAAATTCATGATTTGTAATGCGTTAAATATTTTAACCTTGTGAACTTATTTATTTATTTATTTATTTATTCAAACTGCAAGACTGATCGTGTGATCCCAATATGGCATCCCCATTAGGAAATGAGGATTGCGCTGGAAAACTTTTTAATATGTTCAGTCCAGGCTTCTCATGTCTGATGACCAGTACAAAGACAGTCACTTAAAATAACAAAGTCTGTACGGACAGTTGGCTGGTTTTTGTTGTCTTTTGCGCTGATGTACTGGATCTCTCATTTTCGTTTCATTGATATTCCCGTCGGCCTCAATGACAAACGCGAGTGATCCATCACCACTCTAAATGGCAAAATTGACAGCACTCAAGGGCTTTGAATGCCTGTTCTGCTGACACAAGATTATCACATTTATCCTTTTTTATTTAATCCTTCCAATGTGACGCTTTTTCACATCCAACATGATGTTGGCGTTTGGATGCTTGTTCCCTGACACTTCCTTTTCCAAAATCTGAATCCGGCGTCAGCAGGTTTTGATTAACATAATTATCATGCAGAGAGATGTTCTTATATGTTCTTGCTTTTTATTGTGCAATTTGCACCCCAGAAATCCCCTTTAAGATCTTTAAATGATCCAGTCATAACATACAGAGATCAGAGGCCACTGTTTTGACAAGGGAGAGGCATGTTTGGTTGATGTCCATCGTTTAATTCAACCTGTTTCACTCGCTCTGAGATAGAGGTAATTACGGATATTAAATAAGGGGAGTTGCCAAGTGAATAAGTAAGGACATGGATATGACTTTGTTCTGCTGCATGTCTTTTTTCCAGGAGTCCAGTGCATCGAAATCATAATGTTCCTCATTATTAGAGAAAACTAGAGGTCTAATGTGTTTATTTAAAAATGTATTGGCTTTTTATGTTATTTATGTTGGTTATTAAGAAACCCTAGCCGCACTATGGATTATATTTTACATGTTTGAAACTACAGAGATCATTACCAGCTCAACTTTTAGCTAGAAATCCATAATTTGCTGAGCATGTGTGATTGATTAATAAATTATTACAAAAATACTAAACAAAACCAAAGCCTTTGGGAAAACAGCTAAGTGGCATATTACGGCATAACATATTGTACAATGGAACAGTCTTTTGTAAAAGATTATTATGAGTATTTGTTCAAGTAAACAGGATTAGAAAGTGATTGTTATGACTAAAGGATGGCATCTTAACATAGTTCTTGGGCAAATGTTTCTTTATGCCTTTGTATTTTTATGTGCTTTATTTGCGTCAGAGCATTTTTTGTAAGTCATTTTGTTTTCCTTTGTGTGGTTAATGTTCTTGCTGTATTGTTTGACGTAATTAAGTAATTAATCTTGCTCGATAGATCCTCTGTTTGTTACTTTTCTTAGCCTAATCAATAGTAATTCACAAAATCAGCAGGAAAAAATGCCATTATATATTTTACGCTGTGGTCAGTACACTCTGGTTTTATTTCGCTATGCTTGTTGGGTCTTTAGAAATAAAGAGGCAATAATAAGACTAGTTTAAGATCTATAAACAACAGCATGAAAACTTAAACAGGCCTCTGTTGTTAGAGTTGTCTGTCTAAACCTTCTAAAAGTCAGCAGTGAATTCATGGCAAGATGTCTGACGCAAAGTCATGTGTAACAGTGCAATCAATGTACCTCTCTCTTTATTTCCCAAACTAGTCCCTGGGCCGCATTAATTTCTGAGTGCTACAGCTCTGCCCTTGGTTTAGATCCAACCAGAACATAAAGCATGAATTGGCGATTAAACAACAAATAATTTGGATAAAACGGCGCGCTTTTGCTCTATTAGCCCTTGGCTTGTCAGTGTGGCATGGTAATAGTGCCAAGAATAATTTTGTTTACTATGAATTAGAAAGAAAAACTTGTTTACATTTTTGAATGTATGGAGGGTAACTAGTCTGACTCAAAACTGAATGGACTGGCTAAATACATCTATGAAAATGAAAAATTACATTAAATAAAATGTAATTGAATTGGCACTACTATATTAGCACAATGTTTTTCATCAGTATTTATTTATTTATTTTAATGAATACATTGCAGCAAAGATGCATTAAATTAGTCAAATGTGACAAAAGATATTAAAATGGATTTCTATCACAAAAAGATAAAAAATATTTGCTGTTTATATATATATATATATGCACACACATACATATACATACAATCTTACAATTACAATATAACTGTTTTTACTGTGTTTTTATAGCTTTGGTGGGTAGAGTAGACTTCATTTAAAATGTTTGGATAGTAGTAAATACATAATAAGCTAAAAGTGTTATTTTCCTTTTTAGAATTGCAGAGCAGTTCTTGTGGGAACCCTGGCGTCCCGCCTAAAGGCATCTTGTACGGGACGCGCTTTAATGTTGGCGACAAGATCCGCTACAGCTGTGTAACCGGCTACGTGCTGGACGGCCATCCTCAGCTCACCTGTGTGACCAATGCAGGCAATGCCGCTGTATGGGACTTCCCAGTGCCCATCTGCAGAGGTAAGCAAGCAGCCAAATATCTCTACATGTGACGTGCATGACTGATACACTGCAAGCGCTTGCGTATGTGTTTGTGCTTTTCCCTGCATGAGTCTTTGATGTTTTTTTGTGTTCTTTTGTCCTTGTGGATGCTTGAGTGTATTTGCATGCATGTATGGGTGAATATATCAGTGAGTGGCTATAGTGGGATATAAGTACTTGGTTATTTTGATTAGAGATGGTGCAGCAGATCAAGCCTTTCATTCTGAGACCTCTTGAACTCTAGAACCGCATCACATCTTTGCTCTTGTCAGCTCTTACATTTCCATGTTTATTTTCTGTGCTTCTATTTCAATCTTCCATTCTTTCATTTAAAGCACCATAGGGGTCTTTTATCTGACTATTTCAATGATGTTTTGATTCCATTTCATAACTCAGCTCACTTTGCTTGTTGTTTTCACCCTGAAAAGATGAGTCAGGACTCTGTGTGTTTGTTGCGAAGGGATCAAGATTTATTGTCCTATGTTCAGACCAATTATAATGTGCATTAGCCATGACCATTCTCAAATAAGAATCTCTCCATAGACAGTCTGCGCTGCTTTCTGCTCCAGCGTGTTTAATAGAAAGAGGGAAATGACAGCGTCTGGATCATGCTTGCTTTGGTTGGACACAAATTGCAAAGCCAACTGTGCTTGAATAGAAAATAGCCTGAGGTACTAAAATGTGGAGCTTCAGCCTGGCCCAGAATGCAGTGGGGTATAGAGGAGCAGACCACTGTTTGCTGCTCTTGTCATGTCGCACTTTCATAAGGGAACAGCTTTTATGTCTTATATGTAAGAATGCGTTTTGATTATTGAATATTTAGTTGATTAACTATGGCATTGCATAGGCATAGTACTGTCGCTGAGATGTGATTTTCATTTTACATTATGTACGTTTTATAATGCATGATGGGTTTTGTGTCTCTATTAGTGCTTTTAGTCTTTGAATATTCATAAAAACATCACAGAACGTTCTTAATTTTTTGCTCATAAGTTACCTTGACAAAAAGTGAATCTCTGTGTTAGATGGTATCTGCCCTTTTCCCCCTTTTATGAGCAAAGTAGATGGGAGATTTTTACATAAAAGCAGCTCGGAAATTATTTTTGCCCAGCAATTTACAGTTACCATTAATTTTAGATTAAGGGCGGGGGAATCCATTTTAAACCTTAATTCAGGGGACCTTTAGAAATACTGCTTCCGCAAATGTCAGTGTTATGCTAATATTTTTTAATATATGCATTTCTGAATGCAGAAGTGGGGATATAAAAAGCTCTTAAGAATATTTGTGGACCACTTGCACTTTTCATTTAACTTCTAGTTGCATTATGGATACTCTGGGTTATTTATTTATTTATTTTTAGATATTATTGTTAACTTTTTGTGAACCAAATAATAATTATTATTATTAGTATTATCATCATTATATTAACTGAATTAACTGAATTATGTCTTCATTATATTTTTGTCATTATATATTTATTATATAAACACGTTTATATAATAGAACATAAAAACGGTAGTAATCGTGATTAACTGTGTATGTGTGTGTACTTTGTATGTTTATTTTTTATATATAAATACACACACATATAAATTTGTAAAATTTGTTAAATTAATATATTACATATACAGGATGGGCCATTTATATGGATACCCCTTAATAAAATGGGAATGGTTGGTGATATTAACTTCCTGTTTGTGGCACATTAGTATATGTGAGGGGGGAAACTTT
>JAUCNO010000353.1:4395441-4408624 GCA_032353835.1 Enteromius viviparus
ACAACTGTGAGGGGGTGAATTTTTTTATAACTCATCCATTTAAATTATATTAAGCCTTAAAATTCTGCATAATTAAGGGCGTGGCCCCTTGAGTGACAGGTTGCTGTCTCTATCTGCTGTCTGTTAGCCGTCACGTTACCTCAGCCGCTGAACTTGGCATCTCTGCCGTGTTTCTGGTATTTGAAGTTTTGTTGTGTAGTTTCATATTAGATTTATTTACCTTGAGTAAGCTGGAAAGCTCTGGAAAAGTTCAAAAATCAACTGCAAATACGTCGACGAGGTAGGCGGGCGTGGTTTCAGCAAGCAGGAACCTCAGTTCCGCCCACGTCCCGCCTCATTGCCCATTTTGGATGATCCGGGAGTGACGCGCGGTGACGCGTTGCCAAGATGGTGGTGGTTGGCTCCGCCCACTTTAGGCTTCAAAAACGCTCCGCAGAAACCTACGAATGACGTCACGGACACTACGTCCATTTTATTAAGGTGTATCCATATAAATGGCCCACCCTGTATTTATAATATAAATATATACATGTAAATACAGTGTAATTATTATACAGTGTTTGCATTTATATATACATAATATATGCAGCACTGTATATATACAGTATATATATATATATATACATATATATTTAAAATCACGAGTGAAGAATCACATGATAAGGAGATCTCAAAATAAATACCCCTCAGCTGGTCCTCAGCTGCTTTCTGGGAAGGTAAAGAGAGAACAAGTTAACGCTATGTCTCATGGAGAAGTTTTTCAGTTTTGTTTGCGCTCACGCTGCTTATATAGCTGCTTCCTGATGGGCTGCAGCTGGGGCCGATCAGCCAGACATGAGGATGTGCAGGTGTGGGTTCTTTGTTTCCAGGGCCACGCTGATAACTCCTTGGGACACTCATCACAATATATACAATTTGGAAAGCTACAATATATACTGCATTTTCAGCATTTTGGAATTGACTGAAACAAATAGAAAGTCTTTCCGTTTCTGTCAGCGGATTCTAACTTCAGTTTCAGTAATTATTTTTTCTCAAAATTGCTTGGTTGTGCATATGTCCATTCGTGGATGTCTTTGGCACAGTCGGTCAGTCTGTAGTATCAAGGTGTGAAATAGGCATGACAGCACTGCTGCACATCTAGTCGAGCTGAAACCACTGTCACAGACATTTTTATTTAGCTGCAGTGAAAGGCACTGACATTACCAAACAATATGGTCAACACTCTATCCCACGCCGTGGGACCTGTTTATCGTAAAAAATAATCTCATTAGACAGTGTGAGACTCTCAGAGAGTTTTTTTAACTGTGCCTCAACGAAAACAAAGCCCTTAACGCAGTCAGCAAAATCAATTCTGCTTTTTTAGACCGAGAAGCAAACCATTTTGTATCTGGAAATCGTCCAGACGAGCTCTCGGCATGTTTTATTAACATATTGAGTGGACTAATTTGGTCCAGTAAATTTTGGCTGCTAATAAATGTTTGTGGACGGGCTCAGTCCTCTGCAGAGGTCAAGGATAACAAACTGGTAAACCCAAGTGAAATGGGCCATCTTGTCACGGCTGAGGGAATGTAGCTCTGTTAATCAGACAGCTATAAAATGGCATAATTTAGGCCAGAGTCTGAATTTCAGTTTCGCTTCAAGCTTTGAATTAGCCAAAGAAAGTTACCTCTTTCCATCGCATGCCTTCTCTGTAAACAAGTCCCAAAACCTCGGCTGGAAATCGGTGCCTTTAAAGGTCAAGCATGTAGTGAGATGAAAAAAACAAACAAATAACGTCACTCTATAATGCGAGTCACTTAATTAACCAAATCGATCATTGCATGTAAGTATTTATGGCCTCCAATGATTTTTACCGTTCTCCACTAGTGCTTATGCTCCTAAACCAATCCTACTTAGCGAGGGCCAAGTGTGGAACAGCTAAAATTATCCTTTGTCGGATGGAATTCCTCAAGGAGCATTAAAACGCTGATAATTTGACGCTGAGGCTATGAGCCTTAATGACTGGCTTTTGATGTGCTAGACTTTAATTTTGACAGGGTCTTTTTTTATTAAAGAGTTCAAACTCGCTGTGGGCTGCAGCAATCGTGCATCTCCTTTGCCTTTCCTGTCTGGCTTTGACAACCATGGGGACCACCTGCTTAATGACGTAAATCCCTGATCAATCCCACACCACTTTGAGCAGCCCTGCCGAAATTGGAGCTGACACCCACACCCTTCTTAAATGCAATGCTCTTGCCAGGGATTGCTTATGCGCTGACTTGATTGGTTTAAAGAAACCGGCTCTAACTGCACAATTTATGCCCATGAAGACATGTCTGACAAAAAAATATATTTTGTTTTAATTTGTTTATGTTTTATTAATTTTATGTGCTTTTTTATTTATTTATTTATTTATTTATTTTTATATAAATTTAATTTCGTTTAAGTTTTATCTAATATTTGTTTTATTGCATTCCAGCTTTATTTTAGTTGACAAAAAATATTGTGAATGTGAACAACACTAATATGGAGAACATTATAAGAGGCTGTGATGCAAGTTTTCTTAACAGATAATAAAAGGCTGTTGCTGGGTAAAAGGGATTTGGCTAGTGGACTCACGGGGTGGTGGAATGTGTTGCAGGTTTTTGCCGTGCGGGTGCTGCCGTTTCCACATTTTCTAGCCTCTTGACATTTTTTTTATATGGTAATGCTATTTCAGTGTCTTTCCCCTGTGTGCTGCCACTGTTGTCTTTAGCGCAAATTATCTGATTAATGAGTGTAACGTACTGAGTGTTAAAGTTTTTCTCATTTGTAAATCTAGAGATTGCAAATACATTAATGTTGTTGTCATGAAAATATATTGTAGTTTATATAAAAATTTGGGGGTCAGGAAGTTTTTTTTTTTTTTTTTTTTTTTTTATAAAATAAATAATTTCACAATATAATTATTTTACAGTATTTTTGATCAAATAAATGCAACATGTATAAAAAACTAAAAATAAATATAACTAAAAAGCAAAAACAAACCAAAAAAGCACTTACTGCTCCCAACTTATATATAAGTTATATATAAGTATATATAATTTATGTTCATTAATAATTGTGTTTTTATATGTTGAATATCCATATTACATAAATATATTTATTTAGATTTTTTTTTTGTAGATTTATTGTTATGTTTGTCCTAGAACTGAGATTTTTGGGCTTACGGTTTCATAAATTTCATAAATTGAATTTGTGATCTTAGTGATAAAATAAAAAGTTTGATGGATTGTATATGCTGTATATGCTGCTGGACTCTGATAATAGAAATAATAATCCAAAAAACAACATTTCCTGTTTTTATGAGAGTCTTTTAAGCATTAAGAGAAAACAGGTCACACACTGTAAGGCAGGGTATTATTGAAGCAGTGTTCCTTTTGCTTCTTTTTCTCTCTCAAGTCTTTGAGTTTTGTCGTAGTGAATGAGCAGCACAAATGCAGTTTGGTGATTAATCTGATGTCTGATTAGTCTGAAGATTGTCAATTTCACCTACAGATGATCAGCCTAAGATATTCTGAGAAACCTCTCTGACGCAAATGTGCCTCACTGTCTTTTGAAATTAAATACTAGTCACATAACTACCCATTTCCACCTTCAGAAAATTCTCCAATAGCAGCAACTTGAGGGTTCCTCTGCAAATTGTGTGAAAGAAAAACACAACATCTTCAGATATTGCAACAGTGCTGCATCATATAATATATTTTTTTGATTTTTTCAAACTAATTTATAATAAATATATATATATATATTAGTTGGGTAATGTTTTTTTATCATTGTTTGAGAACCACTATTTTATATAAAGACGAATTCTCTAATTCATAAGGTACCACACTGCAGATACTAGGAATCTGTTTTCCATTAGCTTAAGCCATGCAGTAATAATGATGCTGATTTATGCTGTGCTTTGAAAGATCTTGCCACAGCCTGTAGGACAGTATGTAATTCCCTTGAATTCAATTCCTATGTGCAACTGTCATTTAAGTGATGGACGAACGCCATTTATTACATGAGCACAGCAATGGAGTGCAGCAATGACCGTATTGGATGATCTGAGATGGGAGCCATGCCAAAAGAGGAGGTGAATACCTGCACCAGAGGAGACTGCAGCAGTGAGCTCACTCAGGGTTCAAAAGTACAGCTGATACCCAGAGAATTTAAACTTTTGTGGGTTGAAGTTGAACTCCAGTGCAAATTCAGCCATTGCCCAGAAGATGATACCAACTTTTTCAGGTTTCTCAGGACCCTCTTAGAAAGACACAAAGAGAGATGTTATCCACGTATTTATGGAGTGTGTCATTTCTGCGCCAATAGCAGCACCAAACAAAGCTGCAATCGGCCGTATTCGTAGAACACTTGCACTTCAGTAGGAAATTATCTGGAAATCGCCTCTTAAATTGCTTCATTGATTTGAAACAGTCAATTTTGGAAGAATCACATTACTTATACGCAGGAATTTTCCTCTGCCTCCTGTCTGCTATTTGTTTGGTCAAATAGGTATAGTCCTGCCAACAATTTCAAACCATCATTTGAGCTATAAGCTGACATGTTGCTGACAGCAAAGTTGTGAAAGTTTTATCAAGACACAGTGTTTATGTTCTTCAGGGAAGCCAGTCTACGGTAACATGGCTTACTATTTGCCAGCGGCGTTATCCATCTGTTTTTGTAAGGGAGCACCAGTGGCTGTCCTGCCTCACTCGGTGCCCTAGGCAAGATAAGACATGACCAAAGACAAAACAAAACTTTTTTTTACAAGTATGTGGTTGTGAAAATAAGGAGCACGTGTTTGTTGTGAACATGTGTTCATGCACATACTGAGCTCAGTAGTATATTTATTCAATGAATGGATAGATAGATAAATAGATTGTATTAAAAAAATAGCAGTCTCGCTAACTAGATTATCATACAGACCTCTTAAAGACCTCACTGACTTATTACACAGGCTGCCGTGCCATATGCCACAGACATTCACTGCCTTTGGTGTTTTTCTTCACATCAGTGCAGGCAGCCTACGATACATCCATCATGATTTAAAGAGGGAAGTGATAATTACTCCCTCGGTTTTTGCTCCCACTGCCATGTTTAGCGGTTGCGATAACAGTTTAATGCCAATTAAGGTATTACTTTACCCTCTTGCCCTCATAATTTCATTTCACCAAAGACGTGCAACAAAGAGCTTTCTTGGAGATTAGACATAAAACAGATTTAGCTGCTGACTGTAAATATCAGTGTTAAAGCAAAACAAATCTAAACTGCTTTTATTAATACCTCAGAAAGTCTTTTTTGAAGGAAACACAAGACCGAAAAGAAAGGATGTTTGTCAGGTCTTTAATGTGACTATCGTAGGGGTTTTGTTTGGGCAGAGGCATGAATTATTCACAGCCCTGCTCGAAAGGAAAGGAAAAGAGCCTCAACTCTTATTTGATCTATTTTTAAGAAAGACTTCAGTGACAGACAGACATTATATTTAGGAATGTTAATATTAGACACACAGAGTAGCCTGACAGTTCTTTGATCGCTCTTCTAAGGTAATCTTTACACACTGAGCGCGTCTACTGGACGAATAGGTTGTGTGCTCTTTCTTTTCTCACTCTGGACCGAAATTAAGCCTTTTAGGTATTGAGATATTTCAATTTTGGTTGCGTGGTGTTTTTTTTTTTTTTTTTTGTCACAGCCTGTTACACTGTCTCGTCTTGGACACCGGCCCCACTCTAGGGATGGAACAATGCTGATCTAAGCTCTAGTCCTCTTAGATGCTAAATGGAAGTGGATGTCTAGGAAAAAGCCCTGAAATGTCACCTCGTTCCAAGGCTTAATGCCAAATGAGCTCACCATTTGATAACTTGCGGCATGAATCAGCTAAAAGAGCAGTGCAGACATCTCCTTAGTGCTTACAGTTTGGAATAAAATACCAGGAAAAAGCGCTTCATCCTAAGAGTTCAAACAGCTGTTTCACCGAAATGCTTAAAGGGATAGTTCACCTCCCAAAAATTGAATTCTGTCATTCATTAATCACTCTTATGTCTTTCCAAACACATTTGACTTTCGTTTATCTTCGGAACACAATATTTCTGATGGAATACAGGAGCTTTCTGACCCTGCATAGACAGCAACACAACTATTGTTCAAATAGTCCATGTGACATCAGTGGTATAACCTTCATTTTATGAAGCTAAGAAAATATTTTTTGTCCAAAAAGATTATAAAAATAACCACTTTGTTTAACGATTTCTTCTTAGCAATCTCCTCCATTCATTGTTTTAGCTCAAGAGCTTTCATCACGAAACACAAATACCTGCTTCCTCCAAAATCCGCACTTCAAGGGTTCTGCCCTTCGGATGCTCACTTCCTTTTGGAATTCACCCACTTTCTTTATGAGTAAATCATTGACTCAAATTATCAGAAGGCGTTTACTTTTCCCCTAGCTATCACGTTTTGACAAACTGTACAAAACCTTCCTGCCCTTTACAAAGCAAACTATTTTAACCCTGTCTGTTGAACTGTGTTAAATTAAAAGACAGCCAAGGCTTTGATGCTAGATTCTATCTGATGGGGCCTTTGTGCTCCTATCCATTGAATGATAGTTTGGTACAGCAATGTTCCGACACTTTAATGCCTGGCTTGCCTGGGCTGTCTACTCCAGAAACATTCACCTGTCAGAGTTACACCTGCCCACTTTACTCAGCTTGTGAAGCTCTTGAAAGGTTATTCACAAGTTTTACTAATGGCTTTGCTCCTACTTGCTTGGTTTTAAGCACAGAGGGGAGTTTTTGTTAAGTTCTAAAGGTCAGACGCTATCGAAAACTATTGGGTCGATTACAGGTATTGTTTGTTTCCTGTTGTTTATGTGATCCTTAATTTCTATCAAACAGGAATAGCTTATTTTGCTATATATTTTTTATTTATTTGTCATTATGGGAACTCAGGCATAATTTACCGCACCAAAACATAGTTCCCATGAATGCATCATTAAATATTTAAACTCTGCTTTTAGAGATTCAAAAATTGCATACAATATTAAAATACACAAACATGTGTTGTGTGCTGCAGGCTTAAAGTAATTGTACAACATTTTTGTTCTTTTCTTTATTTGCTCTACAAATGAGTTTATAAATAAAATATGTCTTGAAAACAAATTGATAGCATGATTAGCTTGGTTCATTGTGTATATTATTCATGATAATGCGCCTGCATTGGTGTAATGCATTAAAATATGAAGCAAAACTATGAAAGGTGTTGTATAATTGATGAAGCACGCTCTGAATTGAGGTAATAAAGAATAAATTAGTAAATGCATATAATGAAATTCAATCTGGGCTAATCAATAAGACAACAGTCTGCAGCCATTAGTCTGGAAAATAAACTTTATAAAATTCTATTATTGTAATTTATGTATATGATATATCACAATTTTTATTGTATTTATTTATTTATTTTTTTATGTTACATTTTAAAATCTCCCCATCTCTTAAGTGACTTTGCATATTTGAAGTAAGATGATCACAGACGTCGACAATCCATCCGCCTTGATCGTCCCTTTACCCCAAGGGCCAGTTAATATGCTGTGCCTAATCCTATCCACAGAAACAACAAGCACAGTGATGAATATTTACTGAGCTGAATGGTGCTTATCTCCTGTTTGGCATGGAGGACAAAGAATTGCAGATCCTGTTTATAGAACTACATTTACATTTTTTCACCACGCTCATGCATAATTGAAGCAACATATTGAGAGATGTCAGATATATAGCCTGTCCCTATAGGCACCGCTAATGTAGTCTTCTGTATTTAAAGAGGGAGGAAATCCTACGCTTTTTCAGTCTCTAGCTTGTTCAAAATTCAAAATACCCCCTTTTCAATAGACTGTTTTATAGACCCTTGTTCTCGCATTAAACACTTGTATATGAGGTGGTTGAGAAATTAAGCACTCGTTGCGTTATTTGAGTTATGTTAGGTAACAAAATTCTCTCATCATCCCTATCTTATGGTGGAATGATTAATTGAATTCTGCTTCATTATTGGCTCTTTCAAAATAATTAGCATTGCAGCTTTGAGAGCCGTTTTGTTTCCAAAAGCAGTTGATTAATACAGATAAAAAATGAGAATAAGCACACAGTATAACCAGAACCCCCATTTCTTGTATTTATTAACATTTATCTCATCGAGGCCATGCTTTTTAACCGAACGCCTGAATGGATTAAAATGAATGGTATTACTTTTTCCCCCTATTCATATTTTCAGACACCATCATCATCATCATTATTAAAAAAAAAAGGTGGGAAACGGATTAACTTACCGCCATAACTGTTCATACGGGACTGTTCACTATTCATACATGATGATAACACTCAAAGGCTTTACTGAGACAAAATATATCGAAAATTCATTCACTGTTCTTTTATTTATTATTCCTGAGGAATTCCACCTCATCCATTTTTATGGAGAATACTATATACGGCTGCCATCCCAAAATGTCCATGTTCAATATTCATTTGACTCATCACTTTTAATTGTCATTTTGTCATTCAGCGAGGATGTGGGTCCCTGGAATTCAATGCATGAACCGAGCCAATTCAGCATGCCATTCATCTTTTTTATCCTGTGCCATTACCGGTTTGGGGAATTACTCTCAGCACCAGGTTTCATAACACCATTGCCATAGTAGATCATAAAAGTGAAGTATGCCATTTTTGAAATGTTAATATCTTTTCTCACAATATGAAGAGACAACTGTAAGTAACATTGTACTGTATGTTAATTCACTAGAGAAGTGTAAACAATGTATGCTTTCAAAACATGAGAATTCCGACTAGCCTGACATACGCTAGCAACAGTGGCTCAGCCAATAGTGTAATATTGGGGGAGGTTGATGACAAATCTTGGAAGGGGAGAGTGTTTAGAACTTAGTTTTTAACTAGTAAAAGAATTTTAAAATATTTTTTTAATGTAGAAACAGCTATGAATATAAAACTTTATTTAGCATGATCCACTGAAATGTAAACATTGTGATTCTGTCCAGAATTTGTTTGAGAATCCTGACCAGCCCAACAATAGCAACAGCTCAGCCAATGGCGTACATTTTGAGGTGGAACTTGCTGTTGCGGGTGTTACTTGACCAATTGCAAATGGGTGGAGTTTATAAACCCTTCATTATCTGATTTTTAACTGTTTATGGTGATACTAGTTAAATAAATAGAAATTAAAACCGATGATAATATGTTAATACTGCGTCTTTAAAAAGCTAGAGCTCTACATTTGAACTGTAGATGGTAATATTTTAAGGTATTGTTTTTCGTGACTATTTTGAGTAAGGTGAGACAGATGGTTTAGTGCTTGTTTAATATCATGGAGCATAGTGACAGACACATTTCGATATTGGAACGCACCCGACTTTAGCATGTCAGCTTATCACATTCTACGGTGTCACAACATGTCAGAAAATAAAATGATCCTTGAATGCAGTTGAAAAAACTGGTGTATAAAGTTTCATGTTGACTTGTCACAGAGTAGCCTAGTTTCTGCTCAGTATTCAGACATTTTAGACAATACCTGTTTGAGCATGGCTGAGTTACTTTTGCTGTCTGAAAGTTTAATGAGAGCTTACAGAGCTATCGAGTAATGTGAATTAGACATTTGACTGGTTAGTATTTATGTAGGTCACACAGTGTCTGAGGGAGTTCTGTCTTAAACCTGATGGTTTGGTGAATAAATTCCTTTTTTTTTCACTTTGAATATGGCTTGATATCATGAAACATTCAGAACCGGCTTGCATTTTTTTGTGTATTGAATTGAATCATATCGTAAAATTTGAATTAAAATCAACCTGTTCTACGTGATGCTAAATTGAAGTTTGAATTAAGTGACTGCAATTAAAAGAAATAATAAAGACACAAAATAATAAAGCTAACAAAGAAAACAAAATAACTGAATCAGTTTGACACAGCTTTTGTGCTCTGTTTGCGTCTTGTAGTCTGTGTCACGCTTTTTTCAAAAGGGTAAATTATTCTGGGTATTTATGTATTTTTGCTATTTTTTTAAATGAAAGTGAAATGATTTACTATTAAGAAATGTATAAATATTATGCAAACGTATGAAGATTATGTACATTATATGCAAAGATGTGCATAAATTATGGCAACACTTTACAAAATGGGTAACACTATACAAAAAGGTTGAACTAAGAATAAACAATACTTCCACAACATTAATTAATTAATACATTTTAATTAATTAATTAATTAAAATCACAATTTTGTTTGTTAACATTAGGGCTGAACGATATATCGTTATCGTATCTATATCTCAATATGAACTTTCAAGATATTACTATCGAAAAAGGCAACGATATAGACGATATAAATGTCCCCTCTCCGCGCTCCCCCCGCCCTGCATACATCCCTTGCAGTCACACAACGAACATCAGTTTTAAAGGGGGTCGCACACCGGACGAGAAGCGTCGCGTCACGCCATGTCTTTAAAATTCGAACACATTGTTTTCTATGGGTGTACGTACACCGGCGTCTGTCCGCGGCGCCTGGCTACGACTCAAGAAGCTGTTTAAATTCCTGCCGCGCCACAGAGCACCGCCTGCATTGTTATATATTACATAACATCATATTTGTTTCAAATCGTTGTTAATTATACCAAGATACCACTGCTGCAAATACTGTACAACTTGCATTACATTACAGCTTGAATAAAATTTAAACATATAGAATTAAAAGTACCCATCTTGTAGCTCAGAACTTGATTCGAAATTGAACTCGCGCGTATAAATTGTGCGCGTCTGGTGTGGGATATTTTGAGCTGTCCTAGACGCGGCGATGTGCTTCTCGTCCGGTGTGCGACCCCCTTTACGCCGTACGAGTCAACGTCCACCAGACACAAAGAAATTACAGACGCTATAATGGTAATTTATGTTCTTAAGTTCTTACAAATAAAACTGCACCTTCTAAATCTTTTTGTATTATGATGTTTTTATTTTTCTGAGAAATGCTTGGTTTTTACCTAAACCGTAGTCATATCATATCATATCGATATCGAGATATCTGGCATGAAAATCGAGATATGAAATTTTGTCCATATCGTTCAGCCCTAGTTAACATTAGTCAGTGCAGTGTCAACTCACATGAAAAAAAAGGAACAACTGTATTTTCATTCACATTGATTAATATTAATAAACTGTTTAATAAATGCATTTTTCATTATGCTATTATATGTGTATATATATACAGTATATATATATACACACATAATTAAATTTTCTTTTATTTCTGCCTTCTTCAAAAATGATACTGGAAATGCTTTACAATTCTGCATGCCATTTGCCACTTTCATACAAAATCAGATCAAATTAGATTTTAAGAGGCATTCTTAATTCAATTTTGAATGCTGCACAATCCTTCTTGATATAAGCATGCTCGTGAAAGCCTATAGTATTACAAAGAAAAAAATGATGTATCCCTTGGGCCTTTTGCTTTTTGATGAAGAATTAACTGTTTTTGATTTCAAGGGCAGAGAGTCATGGAAATAAAATTTCATGCCACAACACATCAAAAGAAAATCTGGCACCCGAAAACATAAGCACATCAAGCCAGTGAAAAGCGAAGCACTGATAAGGCACTGATGTAAATGAGGGTTTTGTAAAATGATCGATCTAGCAGCTCAGAGAACAATAGCAGGTGCCCAGCCTGTGCCAGAGGCTTTTTCTTTTTCTTCCTTCCTTTTCTTTTTTTTTTCCTGCTGCATGTTTCTAATCCTGGAGTTGTAGTTTGGGGGGTTTGATTCTGCTCAAGGGTCCTCCTATAGAGCCTGTATGACGATCACTTCAAACCCATCAGCCAGTTATCACATCGAGATATTGACACTTGAATGTGGGAACCATCTCAAATTAAAGGTCTCGCCAGCAAATTAACACATTTAGAGAAAAATACACAATGTACAAGCACACGCCTTCTCAAGGGTTCCACATTGTGCTTTGACAGTAATTGCCCCATGGCATGTCATACTTTTTCATCTTTTACCCTTTGACAGTTTATTTGAATGCCTATCAGACTCTGGACATGTCAGCCAAAGCAAGCTTGATTTAGGTAGAGCAGAAATGGGTGAGTAAGAGAGGAGATAGGAAATGTAAGAAGGAACGACGTAATGAAAGTAAAAGCTGGAGAGGCATGTCCTCCGATCTGAGGTCTGTGATGGCTGTGACAGCTACGTGAGAAGTGGTAATAGCAGTGGTGAGGCACAGTCAGTAGACCCAAGGGATTTCTGAAAGGTTTCATGAAGATAAATCTAAAAAAACAACAACAGCACAACGATTTTTCTAGTGTTATTTCTGGTTTTCTTTGACCTCCACATGTTATAATTCACAGAAGTGTAGCCCACACAGTATCGCTGACATATTTAAAATGGCTATAAGTACATGTTTTTTTTGGTTTGCAGTGAAAAAAAAGTTACAAAAGCTGCCACACTTTCAAATGGTACACTTTTATACGTTATTTACCCCTAAAGGGTGCATATTAGTAACTTGAAGGTATAATTACATTAGGTCCACAGCTAAAATTGGATGCATGTACATTTTAAACGAATGCCAAACTATGGAATTATAAATTCTCTGCCTGTTATTCCTAGTGGGACAGATTATAGTTTGACAAAACTTGGCTTTTTCTCATCAGTTGTATTGGTGCCACCTACGTCTCACCTCTTCTATCAAAAGATTTGCACAAACATTGGGCACCGAATCGGGTTTCCCTTGAGTGATTGTCACATGCTTGCCAGCCAATAGTAGACAATGAGGTTCATCCTCAAAAGTGACAGGAGGCAACAGCTTGCTTATTCTTCACTAGGGTGAGCTGGAGGATGTAGACAGCTGGAGGATGTCTCCATAAGCCAAAGAAGACAAAAGAGGAAAAGAACTGCCTCAGCTCTAGAGGACAAACATGCAGTATGTAGACAAAATGGTTGGGGATTGTACAGTGAGATCGGGTAATACTCAGTTGTGCTTTGTGTACATTTTGTTCCTGGTCTGTAATTGTTTAGCTTAGGGCTGGGCGATATATATATACGCCAGTTTATGAACAGAGCCGTAGATCACTGAGAAGCTGCGCCATTGAATCACCCGCGAAACTAACGCGCCGCTTCTCAGTGATGTGCTGATTTGAAACACTTA
>JAUCNO010000353.1:4409824-4423172 GCA_032353835.1 Enteromius viviparus
TGCATTTAAACACAGCTGACGAAGATTTAGCGCTAATCAAAGAACCGGCTTTACTGACGAGATGCGCATAATATATCGTTCAATATATATCGCCCAGCCCTAGTTTAGCTACATATGTGTATGTTAAAATAATTTGCATAGATTTAAAGAAAACCCTTTGAAATTACACAAAAACTGCTGTAAGGGATAAATATTATTATATAGCCTATGTTGTCTGTCCTAAGATGAACCATGTCAACACAATAATTACACAATTGTAAATTGTACAATTGAACACAATGGGGGGGGGGGGGGGGCATAGTGTCATTTATGTGTAAATAACTTTGTGACAGTAAAATAAATATCAAAGGTTTGTATCTGCATAAAATAGATATTCTAAGCTTTCAAATGGTACCAAATATAGGGTTATTGGTGCAGACAAAGGGTTAAATATTTGCATATGTAAATCTGGACCCGCCGGCGGGTCCAAATGGGTCTGCAAAGTTTAAAAATTAATTAGATTTATTTTTTTATTAATAAATGTTTAAAAAACAAATATAGAAATTGTTTGTGTTTTTGTTTTTTGCTTTTTGCTTGTTTAAACATTTATTTGTAGAATTAACAAACAAATCTGTTATTAAAAATGTTTTTAGCTATATATATAGCTATATATATATTTGTTTAAAGTTATCACTTGTCAAAACATTCTGGGTAGAGCTACTGTGTTAAGAAGTGCACAGGTGTAAGTTGGAAGCCAGAAAGAGATGATTAGGTTGCTAATTGACAGGGGAGAGAGTGGTTTTAAGCTGGGCAAAGTTTATCCATCACTCAGTTATATTCCTTCTGGCTTGAGCTGCAGGTGTGGAAATAAAATGGCTCAGACTATTAGCACAACTCTGAGTTATATTTTTGAATAGAAGTACACCAAACCATCAAATTTTTGCACTGAAGAAATGTCTGAAGTTGACCTGTCCATCACATCAAAGCATCCCAAATTGTGCATTTAATTAGCCAAAGTAGGGGTTTTCCTCAAACCAATGTTACTTTGAATGACAAAAAGCAGCTTCTTGTTTCTGAAGCAAAAGCGCTTTTTTTTTTTGCAATTAAATTGTGCTGTTTACAGAACTTGACCCGTATGATCCCTAGCTACTGATTTATTTAAAATGCAGCTAATTGGATGCATGCTTCTGTAGGGTAATGACAGGTGTTACTTCAGTAAGCCACAAGCTTTCACTTGCCCACGTACACTTGCTCTTTACCTCTCACACATGCACTGAAATAAATTAATTTGCAGACAGACCGAACAAGCACGAAGTCTGCAATAAAAGTTCTAGCAATAAAACACAATGAAATAACCCCTATATGAAACAATCCTTTATGTGAGATTACATTTAGCCGTCAGTCTCTTTATAGTCTGATAAAGTAAGATCTGAAAAATTTTCATAAATTTTCAATTTCATAAATTTTCTTTTATGTTTTTCTGTTAGGTAGTTTGAGATGAGATGAATACAATCAATGAAAAGTCTTTCAGAATGCAGTGAGAACATTAGAGCAAAATCTTCTCACACATTTAAATGGTGTCACATTTTTGTTTTGACATAATTATCATAAAAATCTACCTCTCACTTAAGGGCAATTTTCGTTTTTTTCCCTTTCTTTTTTTAAGTTTGTGATGAAACAGCACTTTAGAGAGAAGTGTTATAATTCACAATCACTGCCTCTCAGGAGAGACTCGGTTTAGCACAGTATGTTGAAAATGGCTGATTACACGTCTGAAAGCATTAATTACCACAATGTCTCTGTGCGTGTGTGCATGCGTGTGTGTGGGTGTGTGTTTTGAAATGTGTCCTGAAGTAAATTACAGCTGAAAAGATTTTTTAGAGGTATGTATCAAAGAATGGACAGAAGGCAGACTGCAAGGCAAAAGGAAATTAAAATACATATAAATACATAAATGGCAATAGAACTAAAAGTCATGAATATGTAGATGTGTGCAAACTAAACGAACATAATTAAATCATTGATTCTATTTTCATCTTGTATAATAAAACCAGAAATTTGTTCAGGGCCACAGAATATCTTGCACGGCAAGTAAAAAAATTAGCAATTATTTAAAAAAAAAAAATGTATATTTATATGCAATTTTATTATTATTTATTATTTCTATACTATTTAATACTATTAAATTTATACTATTTATACTATTTATACTATCGTTATATAATATTATTTTTGTTAGGAAATTAGGAAAAGTCCTACAAAATAAAAAGGTTATATCTCATTTGGCTCACTTGTGTTGTAAACTGGCTCCTTTGCATTCTGACAGCACCTCATCCTGATCAAGAGCCCCTGTTCTCTCTAACTTATCTACACCATTAATCTAATGCATATTTGGACTGATACACCGGCCGTAATGATTGCTGACACAAACAAAGATTGGAGTTCGATACATTTCCTAAAAGTCTCAAATTTATTTTACAAGGTTGCATTCCGGGATACACCAAGAAAGCAACTCTCAATACAAACAAATAAACACAGGTGGACCGAGAAGGAGTGAGAGAGGAGGGGGAAAAAATCTGAAATCCAATAACAAGCTTTACACTTTGTCAATACCCTCACATCAAGGGCACACAAATAACTGGATTAGCAAGCAGCGGTACAGAATCAACAGCATGCATATATAATTTGCACTGATTCATAGTGCTTGGAGAAGACTGGGAGGCTGAAGGTGACACTCTGTGGCGGTTGGGAGCAAAACTGGCCTGCAAGACCTTGAGTAGTGATAAGATAGTAAAGCACTTTATTCATTTTTATTGACTCTCTGTCCTCTCTTGTCATATATGTTTTACAAATGTAAAATAAAAATAGTATTTTGTTGCGTCCTGAGTCACTTATATGATAAGTGGATAAATAGAACCTACAGTATATATCTTTATCTTTTGTATCTTATAAGTATCCATGTATACTGTACATATTCACATATATTCACATAGCAAGGATGTAGTTAATTGATCAAAGTGACTGTAAAGATATTTGCATACAAGATTTCAAATAAATTCAGCTTTTTTGTTCTTTTGAAACCTTTTTCTCTCTCTATATATATATATATATACAGTATGTATCCCCTTTTTCAAATTTTTTAATAAATCCTTTCCCATCCCAAACAGCTGGCCAAATGTTTAATCTGCCAAAAGCTTGCGGCCTTGTGCTGTGCACTCGTGCTTGTGTGATTACTGAAGTATAATCTCATGTTTGTAGCCATTATGTGTGTTTATGTCTGTGTGTGAGCGGGTGGCTGATGATTAACACATAGTGATCTAATGGGGTCAAAGAAGCCTTGTGTCAAACTCAAGGTCCTGTGTGTGGTGCATCCACATGTAACGATCTATCATGTGTCTTTTGGGGAATGAAAATTCTTGGCTGCCCCCATTTCCTTGTGCCTCATTACCTTCCAAGTCAGTGCAGTGACCTTTCAGTGGTCCAACCTGCATCCGTCCCACTTCTGCATAATTCAGGCGATGTGCAGGATCATGGCAGGATGAATGGCTGGTTAGGCATGATTAGATTATGACACCATATTCGTGGGATTTTCCAGCGAGTACATTTTAGATTTTCTATTTTTTCTCCTTCTATTGTCATCAAAACTGGATATCGAATGCCATCAAAGAGTCATTCTCAAGTCGCTTGCGGAAATGAAGAACACTATTTTGGAGATCTATCGACTAAAGACCATTGAATTTGCAGTCATAATGAGCAAATGTGGCCAGTTAGCTGTTAAATGGGCCGTGATGGATTACCCAACAATCAATTTAGTTTCCGATCTTAGACTGCTGTGGCTTACTGTCCATTTTGTGTCTTGTTGGGAGATAGACTTATAATGTGGTCTCGCCTGGATTGCAGTGATATTAGATACTCCGTCCATTGTTATAGACATCAAAAGCTATCATATAATTTTATAGACTGACCTTAGCAGCAACAGGCAATTTAATAGCCGGTCATTTTGAAGTACTTCACAAAGGGGCTGCGCGTTAGAAGTGTTTCATTATAAGAAAGATGCAGCATTCTCCAAGCCCTATTATTTGAATCAAAATGTTTTTCCAAATATGTCATTCGTTCCCTGCTCTGTGAGAGAATAATGAACAGACTTAATGCAAAGCTTCCGGAAAGGGAAGCTTTTTAACATTGGCTTCTCTCCACAGTCCAGGAGGCACCAGTGAATCGTTGCTGTATCGTTTAATTACTTTAGCGCTGGATGGATCACATTCCTGTCAGACAGGGCTAAGCTTGTAATTAAGTGTGCTAATTAACAGCTGTTGTAGCAGGATCAGGATTTTCTAGTGTTTTCGGATTGAAGATGGGTTAAGGCTTTCCAGCACCAAACCACTGTTACTTCCTGGTTAAGAAAAGCGAACAGTGAGGGATGTGCTTTATGGAAGAGTTCACCCAGAAATGAAATTCAGTCATTGATGATGCTCTTTTGTTTTTACTCTCCTGGAATGCAAAAATATTTTTGGAATAAGATATAAAAGAGCAAAATTTCACATTTCATTCGATGTTCAGTTAATTTAGTGAAAACTTTTTATACACAGTTTTTTTTCAATGTATGTATTTAGTCTTCTGTAGTTATATTATTTGTTTTGTTTCGAGCTACAAACTTGAAATTTAACTCATAATGTGTCAAATATCTTATTATCCAATGAGCTCTAATTAAACGAAAACGTCCTGCAAAGTTTTAAATCTGTAAGTGCACCGTGTATAAAGTTACTCTTACTCAAAAGAGTCGACTCTGAAAAGGGCTCTGAAAAGGGCACTTTTTCAACTTTTGTGCTCAGCGGAAGAAAGTCAGTCATACGAGTGTGCAACAACATGAGTAAATGAATCTTTCATTTTCTTTCAGGTGAGGTATTCCTTAAATGTACCCTTTGCGCAGACAGATGCAGCTCAAGTGTAAAATTTCTTGTCAGGAGTTTATTTTGCGCTTTGCAAAAATGTTAAAATTGGGAGGGGACCCAGATATGCTGTCCTGATGTGTGTAGGACACCTTTGCGCTGAAAGGTCTCTTCCCACAGTCCTTCTTCCTGAGAGTAAATTTGCACAACACTACGAGCTCTAATTGCTCTGAATGCTTAGCTCAGTCGCACATTAAGTGCAGTGAATTAATACAAGGCTGAGAACGGAGTTCCCCGCAGGGCCCAGTGACATGTCTGTGTGGGTGTGAGGAGCAGAGATGGCTAGTGGCATCCTCTTTCTCACACTTGCAAGTACTTTAAAGCACCAGTGTTTGCAGAGTGCATGAGGATTATGCTCAAATTGATCGTACGATTACAGTATTACATGAGCGTGCGCTGATGATTAGCACAAGGCCATTTCAGCACCTTCTCAATGGTGTGATTGAAGTGTCAATGATCTTTTGTAAAGCCAGCCAGCCATCCGGTGACTGGCCCGAAACCCAAAGCTGCACTGCTGAGCTAAGTCATTTCTCTATTTAGGAATTATTCTACGATGATGAGTCAGCTATTTTATCTGACACGGCACAGCAGAAGCCGCTCTCCAGAATATATTTTGCTAATTTGGTTTTCCCATATATCCAGAGACATACTGTGCGTTTTGACCCCCAGTCGTTGGCTTACAAAACCCAGAAGGCTGCTTTAAATTCAGGCTAAATGAATAGATTGGGCTGCATTTGTAAACAGCATTACTGCATTATTGCAAAAAAAAATGCAATATATAATATACAATAAAAGTGATGTTGCTATTTCGGGAGGAGCACGTTCGAATAATCAGTCGCAGCCGGCTCCACTTTCTAATAATCTCTTTAGCCAATCCAGACTAAACATATCCACAATAAATACGCCCGTCTCCTTCACTTCTGCATCTCGTTTTTGCACATCCCTCCTCCACACCCCTTCTTTATTTCTTTATCATTTACTCACCCCCGAGTAGTTCCAAACCGGTATAAATTCTGCCGAACACCAATGAAGATATTTTGAAAAAAAACGTAACCAGGCTGGTTCGGTCACTATATACTTTCTACAATAGAAGTCAATGCTGACCCAAAACAGCCTGGTTCAGCCTTTGTGTTTAGCAAAGTCCCACTGAGATTTAAAAAATAATATTTCAGTCATTTAAGAACATATTTGCTTGTTCGCTTTTCTTATTCTCAGTAGTTGAAGAAACAGTCACATATATTCTTGTACCCACAAGTCTGTAGGCACTAATATCATAACACTTCATGGTTTCTTGATATCTTAGGCTTTGTTTTGACATGGCTTGTTGGTGCGAGCAGAGTCCACATCGCCCAAGCAGAGCAGTGATGAATCAAACAGCTCCAGAGCAAATGATTTAACCACTGCAGTTGCATCAATGCCCTCAGTAGTTTCTCTCTGTAAGGCTGATTGTGATTGGAATGGACATTCTGGATGGCCATCTTCATTGTTGCTTATGATTGTCATATACAGAATAGATTCAACCAAGAGAGGCTGTCCTATAACATATACAGCACAGATGTATAGATGTATAGATGTATAGATAGATAGATGTATAGATAGATGTATAGATAGATAGATAGATAGATAGATAGATAGATAGATAGATAGATAGATAGATAGATAGATAGATAGATAGATAGATTGTTTTAGTCTAGGTTATTGAATAAATCATATAGTATATTTCACATTCATATACAATAATTCATATTTTTGATGGAGTTTTATAGCAAATAAAATTTGGGATGAGAGTAAAATGTATATCAAGGGCATCTGAAAATAATCGATAAAGGCCAGATAAATGGTTTGTAAATATGTTTGACTTTATAACTTATACATATAGCCCATAAATAAGGTGACCTTTATATAACTTTTTATAATAATCAATACTCGGAACATAAAAGTAGCTGAAGATAAAGAAAAACCCCTATAGATTTTTTTTAATTGTTAGTAGAAGAAACAGTCTAATGGGTGTTTAAAAAGTGTTTTAGTAGTTTATTTTCTAATATTCTGTAAAGTGTATAGTTGAGGAAACTTCCAAATATTGGGGGGAAAGTATGTTATTAGGTACATGGTTTCAAATTCAGATGCTTTCATATTCCCAAAGCTCTACACAGGTACCATTTATTATTACATCATGGTCATTTTAAAGTCTCCTCACAGCGGTTGAGATCAAAAAGTTGAAATGGGTTTGTGCCTCCTGGGTTCTCCAAAGCGTGAAAATATGTTTGTATGCCTACATTTGTTGAGGTTGTCAGGACTGACATTTCAAAAATCTCCTCAAAGACTTTATAAGGGACCTGCGCGTCCCCGCAGACGAGAACTCACCTGAATCCACACCAGGCTGAGCGTTCTCTCATTTCTCTTCAGAGCTTCAAGAAATCTTAAAGGTACATTGGCTTCATTTCTTTTGCCTTCCCACAAACATACTTACTACATTTACAGCGGCAGCTCGTTTATCATGTCACTCACCCTCAGGAAAAAGTGTCAACACAAATTTGAATATTTGTGAAAACAAAATATGACACTATCTCCACAGAATGCTCTGGAGGACTGCAGAGATGTCAGTAAGGATGCTGTATAACTGATTGATTTTAGGGCGAGGAGCCCCTAATGCAGCACAGATGTGATTTAAGAACTGAGTGACCAGATGCGACTGTTTGTCAGCAACAGTGTTTGTGAGGCTGATCACACTGTCTATTTCTTCAGAATAGAGCATTTTAAATCTTTAAATAATAACCAGACATATAGAGTAGCAAACAATTTTATTTATAATGTCCATAATGTTGTTTTAGATTGTTTAGATATTCACAAATATAGAAATCGTATGTTTTTAATCACATGAACAGACTGTACATATTGATTATTTACTTTAGATTGTTTTTATGTTTATTTATATTTTTTTATATTTTAAATTATATTATATTATATTATATTATATTTTGTGCTGTCAAACAATTAATTGTGATTAATCACATTCAAAATAAATTAACGCTTTTATTCTTTCATTCATTCATTCATTCATTCAAAATACTTACATTGTATTTTTTATTGGATTATGTGGGTTATTATTATTATAAAACAATTTTTAAAATGGCTAGGTGTGTTCAAACTTTCTTAACTTTTACTCTCTGGCTGTTCCCGGAGTAGTAAAGTCAGTCGTAATCTTGTCCACTTTATATGTTGCGTATTATTCATTTCTCTTTTTTGCGCAATAAAAGCAGAATTAGCTTCGTACAATATACCCATACCTATGAATACAGTATGTGTCCATTTGAATTCATTTGCATTTGACATTGAGCATGCATGAATAATACACATACAAATGCACTCTTCAGCTGAGCATTCTGCAGTCAGAATGTGTTCATTCCTCCTGCTCTTCGATGACTGGATTAGACCAAAGCCCCCCCAGCGTAGCGCAGTGCAGTTCAATCACCATATTCCACCCCTCTCGACTGTCACATCACATGGATTATACAGAGACTCCATCAAGCTCAGATTCCACCTCCGGTCGCTGACAGGTGCCTCTTCCCCCCGAGAACACAATATGTGGGTAGATAGGCCATTGCATGGAAACAGATAATGAAAGAAATGGGCTTTGTGACAGAATGGGATTTAATGGTTCTGGCCAGGTGATGGACTCAAGGACACATTGCAACAAAAAAATG
This sequence comes from Enteromius viviparus, assembly GCA_032353835.1. Lineage (NCBI taxonomy): Eukaryota > Metazoa > Chordata > Actinopteri > Cypriniformes > Cyprinidae > Enteromius > Enteromius viviparus. The sequence continues at coordinate 4,418,457 of JAUCNO010000353.1, forward strand.
GCTTTTTCAATCCAAAGCCGAGAAAAAAAGAAAAAAACCAACAACTTACGGTCATGCATTTTATTTATTTGATTAGCAACCTAGAAATTGTGGAACTTTTCCATGTTCAAATGTTCAAATATGAAACTTTTTTGTACAAAAAAAAACACATCCCAGATTTCCAGTGGTCTCATCCTTTTAGAACCCACTGTATATCATAATGGCCCATTGCAGTGTATACATATATAGTCTAGTCAGGCTTGCTTTTAGCTGATGGACAGGAGAGTGGCAGGTTCCTGACACCACATTTCATCCCATGGGCCGCTGAACGATCATTTGCAAACATGTTTGTGTCTGTGTCTCCCATCATAGCATCAGCCTTTATACCAGTCCTGCATTTCAATCCATAGTCCTGTCCCAGAGCCATGTCTGGAGTCTAGCTGATGGGCTGAGTAGAAAAGATGCACAGGGCAGTCAGCAACTGAAGTATAGCATGTATGAAAAAAACAACAATCATTTCACAGCCAAAATTTTCAGCAGTATTTTAAAATAAAGATTTTTTTAAAGGCCAGCACAAAATTTGTTGTTGTTCAGGAGTTCATTTAGGAATTAATTCAGAGCTTTTTTTTGTTTTAAAAAAAAGGGGGTTCTTTATTTAATATACTTATTAAAAGAAGTTGAGCTATTTTCTATAAGTTGTATGAAATTCTACGTGTTCTTTTTATTATTGGTTCAAAGTAATGTAAGTTGAAATGCAGCAATATATATAAATTTATTATGCTTCAATGTAATTCTGTTACATCTGGCTTTTTAGAATTTTAAGCATTTCAGCAAGAATATTTTAAAAGATCTTTAAAGGCTAGCACTACATATATATATATATACATTTTGCATTATTTATCAATAAATTCAGGTATGCAGTTTTTTTTCCAGAAAACAAAATCATTATACAATTGTATGATTAATTAAACATTCTAAAATACAACACCCTTGGTTCTTGAGCACTCCTAAACACATCGACTATAACTACAGCAGAAGAGAAGACAAATGAGAGAGTTATTTTTATTTATATTGGTGGTACAGAACCATCTATGCATAGATCACAACTGTACTGTTGACCCCATATTCTGACATATTTATAACTATATTCAAGGTGCCTTTAACAGCACACTATGGATTGGAGGTCATGTTGGCTGTTTGCCCATGAACAACTGTAGAATGAGAATTTTTTGACCCTATATGTTCTTGCATTATTATTCCAGTTTGTATGAAATGCAGTGCTAGCTCATCCACATTTGACACTGAGAGATGCATAAAAATGCAGAACTGATTTACAAATGACTGACACAAATATTTCCCTGAGGGAATCTATTAGAGCTCACAGTCCGTCGCTCCACATTACAATGCAAATGTCAAGGCTGAGCTGCTTTAGTATTTATTGAAACACACACCATCACTTTTCCCTTTTATCAGTTAAGTCGATTTTTCCTGAATTGTACGTTTTTTGTGTATAAGTGTTCTGCAACACACCAAAAGGCCACCTCAATATTGACTTTGGTGAGGATATTTTTAAACATGCCCACAGGCACAAAGTCACACTTCGTTTGCATACATTTTACAAAATGTCTATGGGCTGTGCAATAAGAAAAAAGGCCTTATTCGTATTCTTGTTACATAGCTAAGTAAGATGCAGCCATATTCAGTCTAAACAAAAGAGAGAAGTGCAATCTCTCACACTTGCCCAAACACACCTTTGTCCGTTTTGTCTCCTGAGTTTCTTTAATGTAATGGAATTTTTATGAGGCTGTCAATCACATGTTCAGTGACATTAATAGTTGTGTGTGTGTGCTTTTTACTGAGATTAGCATTGATATTACTGTAGTTCGAGTTTTATGTCTCAGCCATCAGAGTGTGGAAATGTTTTAAGACAAGCTTGTATCTGAAATGCAAAACCTGTATTTCACACTCCTTATGTTTTTCTCACACCATTGTTCATCCTTCGAACCATATCATATCTTTTCTTTTTTTTAATTAATTGAGGTTCTTATGGTATTAATGTTCACTGAGAGCTTATTTACCTCACTTCTTTAACTGTTTACTCGCTCTGTGTCATTCCAAAACCTGTATGACTTACTTAAAGGGTTAGTTCACCCCGAAATGAAAATGTTGTCATTAGTTACTCACCCTCATGCAAAGTAAATGTAAACATTATTGAATTCTGTGATTGTCCTATTACAATAGAGTATTTCAGAGAGCTGAAACTGTATGCATTAGCTTCACAAAAGTTAACCGTTAGAAGAGTAAGAGCTATCAAGGTTTCCATTAGTATTACTGAGTGCATGTGCTCTTGCGTATTTCTGCCTGTGAATGCATGCCATGTGTGTGTACGCTCTCAACATTTAATGTATGCAAATGTATGCGTGTGCGCGCATCGACATGGCTTCCGTCCCGGACATGTCAATGCGTCTCTCGTAACTGTTTCAATGTAACTCTTCTCGTTGCCAAGAAGTTTTGCACCTTTACTATGTGTCGATCCCAGGTAAAAGTGATTCTCCAAATCGGAGCATCGCTTTCTACATATTTATGTACGTTCACATGGCTCTGCGCCATGACTGTACGTACATAGGAGTGGATGCTTGTTTGTATAAATTATTTCTATATAATTTATCATGTTTGCACAGACTAGTCCATGTGTCTTTATCTGTACATAGTTCTATTTGCAACTCGATTTCTAAAGACGAAATTACAATTTGCAATTGGTTTTAAGTCAAAATTTCGCACTCAAATTTAATTGGACACCTACTAGCAGAGATGTGCTCTGAGTCTATTTGGAAATGCAGCTGGGACCTTGTTTTTCTCGACGTGACGGAAACCATTTACTAAACTTAAACGAGAGAGGGCCAAAGATTCAAAAGCAGCCGGAAGAGCCACTGCCTCACTAAAACATGGTAAAAGGAATCACGGGACAGCCTGTTTTGAACTAGTGTGTGTCGAATTAATGAACGGCACCGCCAGCTAGCCACGGTTTCTCTCTCATACGCTTAATATCGAACAGACTCCCTATAAAGCTATTTTTAGCTCCCAATAATAGGCTGTGAATTGGCGCAGAATCCATTCAACAATTGGTGCGCAAATGGGAAAAGTGGCCTCCATTTAGTCCAAAAGGTTCAGCTGTCATTTTCTATTGTATCAGTATGTCTAGAAATTAAAGGCCGATTCCTAACACAAGTCTTTTCGTGTTTGGTTGACAGCTGAGGACACATGTGGTGATACTCTGAGGGGTTCAAGTGGCATCATTACGAGTCCCAATTTCCCGAGTGAATATTACAATAGTGCGGACTGTACGTGGACCATACTTGCTGATCCCGGAGACACCATCTCCATCATTTTTACAGACTTCCAGACGGAGGAAAAGTACGATTACTTGGAGGTGGAGGGGTCCGAGCCGCCAACAATATGGTGAGTCCAAAATGCCTTGCCCTCCGGTGTTTATTCCCATGCTCATCCGTCTTGTGGTGCAAAGGGTATCGCAGCTTCCTGTCAAATCTTTGCCTAATCCCATAGACATCTTAAATGAACCATCGCCCCCATCCGTGATCTCACCTTTGTAAGTGTGTGTTATCCAACGAGTCTGTGATTTAGATGTAATCTTGCATGTTTTAACGGCAAGCGTTTGCTCATTTGGTGTTGTTACAGTGCCTGTGCATCATGTGTCGTTTTTAGCTGTACCTTATGGATGTAATCGTTAGTCAAAATGGAAGCGTCTAATGTTTATATCATTATAATATTTCACCTCTGCTGCTTATTGATTGGGCTCAATTTGGGCTATTGATTTACTCGCTCCAGTCTTGTCTACCCTGGTGATGATGGGTAAAAGATGGGTAATTATTTGCAGTTTTTTTGTTTTCTTCTTCGTATGCTGCGCTACATTTGTTAAAAGGGAAAAATCCAATGTGCGCTTGTGCTGCGTGCAGCTCTTAGAGGAAATGAACATGAGTATTGATCGCCCGAAATGCCCTTCCTCTTCGCTTTAGCATTATAAATTGAACTCAAGCCAAGTTTTTAATTACATCTCATTTGGAAGGTATGCATTTGATATCAGTCAGTGTCATATAGGGCTACATGGAGCGCTTAAATTTTGGTGTGGATACTAAATCATTGCATGTTTAAGGGAATAGTATGTTTTTATATCCACATATATAGCCTTATTTTAGCATCTTACATGCAAACAGCTACACCTTTTTTTTTAATTAGACAGTCTGTAAACTGTTCATCAGTTTCATATGGAAGCCTCAGAGTATAAAATACAAAAGATAATTTATTTGTTCATTCGTTCATTTGAAATGTCTTTTATTGTTTATATTTTATGGTTTGCATTTTAATTTTATATATAAGTTTTAGGAATTTAGTTTTTTCATCTTCTATATACAGTATATATATATATAGGTCGTACTTTTTTTAATAATTCATTTTATTACTTAAATTATTAAACTTATTTAAGTTAGTTGGTAAAGCAAATTTGAATTTCTAACATTTTAATGTAATATTTTTATTTTATTTCAGCCTTATTACAAATACCTATATTGGTATATGTATAAACAAGTCTATATTGTATAGTTTTAGCTAATAACAACACTGAGATATCATATACAGTATATTTAATTAAATTAAATTTAATTTAATTTAATTTAATTTAATTTAATTTAATTTAATTTAATTTAATTTAATTTAATTTAA
>JAUCNO010000353.1:4441670-4465792 GCA_032353835.1 Enteromius viviparus
AAAAAAGGGGAGGAGACCGACAGAAACTCAGAGTTTAGAGATTAAAACCTGCTCCCGACCAGGTTAGTTTCACAGCGCAAGCTACCATGGTAACTGACTCTGAGTAATAGTTACCTCTCTTTCAGAAACAGGCTTGAGTTACCCAGCTTTCTCGGGTTTGACAAACCTGCCTTTTTGAAACAGAAAACCCAGAGTTTCCCTTATTTCAGGGTTAACTAACTCAGAGTTTTCACTTAACCTCCTTTGTGAAATAGGCCCCTGATCTCTCTTTATCACTGATGTTTACATTGTAATCCTGTCTTTAGTCTCTGGTTATTACCTGTAGTTAATGGCCACAGTTCCATCCCCAGAGTAAAGGGTATTTTCCGTGGATCTGTCACTCTTCTCAGAAACACAGCCGGCCTCTACTGCTCCCTGGGTTTGGTAGTGATCAACATCCCCCTCCACTCTTTTCTCATAGAGACTCATTCTCCTGTGATTTTCAAACCAACAATTGTAAATACTGAGGATGCAAAGCATAAACAAACAAAGAAATAAACAAGTATAATAAACAGCACCAGTAATGACTAAACCAACTTTTTATATTAAGTATTCTAAATAACCTTTTTTGTGATCAAGAAGCACAAGGAAAGAAGCTATTCCACACTCAAATACAGTAGTAATGTTCTCAGAACTGAAAGACTTCGATCTCATGGAAGGCGTGAGGAGTTCAAAAGAAAAAGAAAACAGGCTTAGAAAGACAAATAAGATGACAAATTTTTTGTTGTTTCTAAATTTTTTCATGCTGCGCCCCAGCAGAGTTGGAGCGAACCTCCTGTCAGAAAACATGTTTTAGGTGCTATGAACCACAAGACTAGTAAAATCTTAAACATTCACTACTACTAACTATAAGCTTGGGGTTGTTATGGTTTTTTATGTATTTAATAAAGTCTCTTCTGCCCTTCACCATCTGACTCACCAGCTGGAGTGTCATGTGATTTCCAATAGAAGACAGTCTTTCCAACTTTTTAGCTCCTTCATAATAAACTACATTTCCCATAAACCACTGCCTGAACTCATCATGGTTTGATGACTTCAGCTTGTCAATTGCTTTTTTTGTTTGTACTATGTAAGGTACTCATTAACTTTTATTGTTGTTATCTTGTTTGTGTTATCTCTGCATTATAGATAGCTTGAATTTCTATTTACCTACTTCCTGGACTCTGACCCCCATCTGTTTTTGACTGCTCCTGTGGATTTCTCTCAATAAACACTGCATTGGATCCCCCGTCTAAGTGTCCGAGCTGAGCTGAACAGATCCAGCAGACAAATGAGATCCAGACAAGTCATGGACCCACTCAACCAGTTTCAGCAGAATGAACTCTCGATTGATGAATGCATCCACAGATTTTCTGAGTTGTCTTATCAAGATAGCACAGATATTATAATTTTTGAACTACTTTTTTCTCTCTACAGGCTCAATGAGACAGTCATGGCTTTCAGAAGACGAGAGTATGTTTAGCTTGCTGACTTTATGAACTCATGCACTGATATTGAGTGACTTTTATTTACAGTAGGCGTTCTGGAGGATGTAACAGGAACTGAGCAAAAGAATGTGAACAAAGAAACAATAGGAATAGGAAACGTTACAAAATAAGAGTCCTAAAAACAAGCCAGAAGAACACAGGCAAAATAACAACCACAGCTACTAAATACAGTAAAACAGTAATATTGTGAAATTAGTGTTGTGAAGTAAAATTTTTAGTATCATTATTGCAGTCTTTAGAAATCATTAAGATTACAATATGCAGTTTTTTACTAAAATGTTAACTGTTATGTTGCTTCTTTTTTTCAGGATTCTCTGATGAAACGTTAGCATTTAAGCATTTATTTAAAAATTGTTGAGAAATATTACTCAAAATTTTGCCCAATTAATTTAATTAGAATAAAAAGATGAATTTCTAAAAATAAAACAAAACAATCAAACAAAAAAAACTTTACACCGTTAAAGTGGTTTACACAAAAACTGTCATAATGTCAAACATAATGTCAGTTGATAATGTGACACTGAAAACTGGAGTAATGATACTGAAAATCCAGCTTTGAGCACAGGAATTATTTAATTTCACATTTAATTTCACACAGAAAACATTTTAAATTGTAATAATATTTTTCAAATATTACTGTTTTTACTTTGTAATCAAATAAATGCAGCATTAGTGAGCAGAAGAGACTTCTATCTAAACCTTGATTCTATGGTTTTAATATAATGCTGTACAACACTACATGTGTAATACAGTCTTATATTGTAATAGCTAATATATAATACTGTCGTTATAATACTAGAGTAAACTGTAGTAATTATTGTTATATGGTTTTACAGCAAATGCTGTGGTAAACAGTTAAATTTCTTAAGAGTACAAATAATTGTTTACTAATTGTACCTCAAGGTAGGCTACACTGCAGTGTTCGATAGAGTTTTTACATCAGAGTAAAATATATCAAACATACACATTCTCTAGAGTTGGAAACATCAAAGAATTATATGAAGAACATTACAGAACTCACCAATAATAGTTATGATAGTGTCACGAGCTGGAATGTGTGCGTGTGCAAGGGAGCGAGAGACTCGAGCGAGTAAACTGCAAAACCTTTAATAAGTCCAAACTCCGAACAAAACGAAACAAACGCTGTCAAGGCACACACGAGGAATTACATCACACACGGATCAGCAACATTAACAGGACATGAAGTCAAACAGAGGCATTTAAAGGATTACAAATTAGGGCAAAAGTGAGGGCAGGTGTAAAAACAACAGGTGAGACAATCAAAGCAAATGGGAACAAACCAAACAGACAGGACTAAACCAAAAATACGTAATGACAGGGGGGAGCACGAGACAGGACAGGAACAGATTGTGACAATTTTGCATCCCTTATACATATACATACATATTTATACTGAATGTAAGTTATATAAGAGTAGCCACCTTCAGTTTTATTGAGATTTTATTAGAATTCTCAACATGATTTCTGAAAATTGTTAAAAATTAACAACTGAACTATTAATATATAAAGTACATATATATATATATATATATAAAGCTTCCTACCAAATTTATATTTTTTGGTATTTCATGTTAATTTATTGAATATTTATTTCACCTTTTTTTTATATGTTTTCTTATATATATGTTTTTGTAAAAATGTAACAATTGTTGCGATTCCCAGGAAACATGCAAACTGCCAAACTGTGACATGCACTGTCACCAATGAGCCAGAAAATTCCATTCATGTGAACACATATTATTATGCGATCAATAGTTGTCTGTATTTAATGCACTTTGTGTGTGTGTGTATGTGTGTGTGTGCTTGTGCCGGTGTGTGTGTATTTGTCTGGTCTGCTGTCTCTTACACTTGTTTGAACTGCATCAGGCCAAAACAGATTCATTTTCCGAATGCTGTTTGACTAGTGATTCTGGATTAGCTTCTAAAACATTCACCCGTCAGAATGACGCATTTTGATGTTTGAATAGACCTGACGCTGCGGTAAACCAGTAAATGCACTGGAGCGTTTTCACTAGCCTCTCGCTCTATTGTAAAGTCATAATTCTGCTCTATTACCTTATTTCTTCGCAATTCAATAGTCTGGCCTCAGCACCTCACTTGCTCTCCAACAAAAGCATTAGCTTACGACTCCAATCGCCATGACAACCGCAGGCAGGCCAAGTCACTGAAGGCAAGTCCCTGTGTTGATGTGCTGTGTGGCTGATCTGGGATCAGGTTTATGGATTCTTTTATGCTGGTATCCTAAATATTACATAGATCCAGATATCTCAAGTCTCATTCCCAACTATTTCATTCCGTTAAGTCCTGCATCTCTGCATCGGCGCTGCATTTGTTATTTGGTGACCTTTAGCGAGACAGGGACTCTGGAGTATTTTGTATTCAGTTACATGGAAAAAACAAGTTTATTATCTGAGCCGAGGTGCTGTCTGAGCATCAATCATCAGTTCTAAGTAGCTCTCATACATCCATACCTGCTAAGCCCTGGCTGTGGTGAAGAGCCCATCGCCATGGCAACTAATTCCTTGCAGTACCTCTCAATGGGTTAATCAATATGGAAAGTTCAGGCCTCTCCATATGCCTGTGGCTCTTCCACACCTCTAATCCCTGTTTCTAAAGCCTTGATCCTCCTATCCCAACTCCCAGTCATTCAAGACATGCTCTAGAGTTCAAATTACTATTTGAAAGAATCAATTGATTGTGCTGAGTGTAATGGGTGTAATTATTCTGATTTTCATCTTGATTTTTTTTTTCTTTCATAAGGATCAGTTTCCCACAGGACAGAGAGAAAGCTGGAAGCACAAAGTCAGGAACTCGTTGGTTTATGATTAAATTCTTGTTAAATAGTACAAAAAATAATAATTATTCCCAAAAAATGTTTTGCCCATTTAATTATATATGATGATATAATAATAATGTAGTATAATTTGTGTATTAGAAGCACAAAGGCAGGAACTAATTGCAAAAGTTCAGTTTAATAAAAAAAATAGTACTAATAATAATAAAATAACCTTGACGGGTTGGATTATAATTACTCCCATTGAAGCAATAACTGTTTAAAAAAATGTAGTACTAATAATAAACATGGATGGATTATGATTACTTTTTATTATGTATTTTTTTTTTTTTTTAAATTAAAAAAATACCCATTTAATTATATCTGATCATATAATAGTGCTATAATAATATTATAAAATTAACTTCTTTATTTATTTTTTAGTAAGTATCTGTTTCAAACAGGACAGAGAAAATGCTGAAAGCACAAAGGTGGGAAATAACCTAAATGTAAAAATGCCCTGTTTAATCAATAATTGCTAAATATGTACTACTAATAACCTTGACCACATTGGCTATGATTTTGTACATTTGGTTTATATAAAAACAAACTAAATTCTCATTTTAACTTGCGATGTTTGTTCAGGAGAAGCACATTCATCATGCCTGAATGCTCAAAGTATGTTTTCTGGACACTTTTACCTTCTAATAAAGGTGAAGTTTCTTTATTGTATCTCAAATTTTGTCCGTCTTCTCTCAGTTTCTGTTGCAGTCAGCTGACAGGATTCAATTATGCGAGAGCCATAAAGTTTAATTCAGTTCATTTGACACATCACTAAGCATTATGCCTCATTTCTGCCGACAGGTGATTCAGATTAACTTTGAGGAGTTTGACCTAGAACTGGGCTATGACACACTAACCATCGGTGATGGAGGGGAAGTAGGAGACCCGAAAACCATTTTGCAAGTGTGAGTTTCTTATCCACAGTCTAAGACGGTAAGATGATACGTAATTTACACAAGTAGGACATTCTGTGCTGTTCCTATCAATCAATCCCATTTGCTCTGGGCAGTGTTTGTTTTCTATGAGTGCTATTCCAGAAACAAAAATGAATATTGAAAATCCTACTAGTGTAAATTACCAAGTTATGTGGATGTGTTTGTCTTAAGTGAATGAAGAGTTATGAAGTTAGATATAAGTACGTGTTGGCATTGACAAATAAAAAATGTGCCTACAAATTAATTTCTGGTTGCGCTTTATTTTACAGTATGTGCACTTAAAGGTAATTACAATGTACTTACAGTGTACTTACACAAGAAGTACCTGGTAACTACATGGTTAGGTTTAGTGGTACTGTAGGTTCAGGGTTAGCGTCAGTTATTACCTAGTTATTTTAGTTACTGCAATAGGTGTGTACATGTATGCACATGAGGAACAGGACTGTAAAATAAAGTGCTATTGAAACAGTTGCATTGAAATATATGATGCATTATATAAATTATAATAAAGCAAATGTTTAGTTTGGACAACTATGCAAAATAGCAACAAGTACTGGGTAGGTGTGCTCAACCTTTTGTCTGCTATTAAACATTCAGTATGATGTGCTTCTGTTTTGTTTATGTGTGTCTGATCTCTATCTTCTCATCAGTCTGACTGGCAGCTTTGTTCCCGACCTCATCGTTAGCATGACCCATCAGATGTGGCTTCACCTCCAGTCTGATGAAAGCGTGGGATCTATAGGCTTCAAGATCAACTACAAAGGTACCAGGATTTGAATAATATATCGTCACTTTGGGAATGGACACGAAAAAGCATATATAATATATATATAATATACATATGTATATACTGTATGTATTATTGATACAGGATTGTGGTTTACTTGATCTCACATAATAAATCTAATAGATCACATATAAATATAATGTTTATAAATGCAAATATAAGTTACAACGAAGTGCTCTGGTTTGATTTTGCTGAAATTAAATGCAAATGGGATCAAAAAACTATTCTTAATCTAAAAAATGTTGCACAACAAATAATTAATTGCGACTGTGGCAATCCTATTGTCAAGGTTAAAAGGAGTGTGGCAGAGTGATAAAAACACCCAAACAGCTTCATTTGCAACTGCAAACAAACAGAAAGCGAAAACAGGGTGGACCGAAATTGTACAAACAACCTGTCTGGCATAAGCCCAGATTCAATCAAATGTCCAACCTTCATCCTTGTTTTCTGATCGAGTGAGAAAGTGTTTTTCACATCCACTGCAAAGCAGTTTAGACATCAAAAGGCCAGGCGTTATTTTCCTGGACATGTCCACTATTTCCTGCATAAGTATTCAGCATACATTCTTAGTAGTCGGTGTGCATAAAAGCCAAGCAGTTCCCACAAATCACTTCAGTGGTCCCTGCTGAATGCACGGCAACTAACTTTCATCCCGAACACATGAGCTACATTCACTTGATAGAAGCAGCAATCCCTACAAAACCCATATCTTTGATTATCTCTCCTCCCTCAAGGTTTTGTAATAAATTAGTGTCGGGGTGATGAACAGCGTGCCATTCAGTATAATGAGAGAGACTGACTGAGGTAGACAGAGAAGCAAATGAATCCCCTTAAGTGCAAGACCAAAGAGATAAAAAAAAAAAAAACAGATTACTGTATGATATCCCTGGGAGAGTTGGGCAAAATATTACAGATTGTATTAGATTTCTTCTTCTCTACACCTATTATAATTCATTCTGTAAATGCCACAGACAAGCACAGTGGCTTTGTTTCTTAATTTTCAATTTCTAGGTAGATCTACAGTAATTGAACCCGTCAATCATAAATATGCGATAATCATACATGAGGGGGTAAAAAAAAATTCTTTAGCTTGGACATATATAATGTAGCATGAATAAGCTTTCAGTGCACCACTAACCACAAATAAAATTGTTTGCTGGGTCTGGCGGGAAAGTATAAATTGCTATTATATACACACATGCACACACATATTTTATATGTATTGTTTGTAAATTGTACTTCAGTATATTCTTCATACTGCATATTCACCATTACATGCACTGTTGTAGAATGGCATTATTAGAATTGTTATTAGAGCTGTTCTAACTGAAAGAACATCATGGGTTTAACGTTGAGTGAGGTTAAATGAGATTTTAAATGTCAGATTCTGTTATGTGTTCCAACGCACAGATAGAATGAGGACACGTATGATATATGATGTGAGTATTAAATGCGATATATAATATAAATCAAGAGCCTTTGAGGTATCCAGACACAAAATGAACTCATTAATGGTTCACAGCACTCATTTATTCAATGGAAGAAATATTAAGGTTTTCATTGTCTTGTTCCCCAGTAGTTCATTTACCTGTCAGGTCACGGTTTTGCACAAAAGGGTCACTTCAACATGAAACAGACATGATTATTTATTTAAAATGATGGTTTGAGTGCAAAAGTTAATTTACAGAGGCTTTGGTGCGAATCTGTTAGGAGAATAGTCTGAAGGTATATTGAAATTTGGGGTAACACTATATTAACTCTCAGTCGAATATTAGTACACTCTCTAATTAATATCTGCTAACTCTTTATTGTGATGATCTCCCAAAAGATTATTAGTAACTTTGCAAGTACATATCAAATTATTCTAACCCTAACCCTCCCAGTCTACTAATACTCTGCTAGCACTCTATCGAGAGTTAGTAGATATGTAGGTGCAATGTTAGCTATAATCAAAAGAATATGTTAAAGGGAGCATCAAAACAAAGTGAAACCAAATTTGCTTCACACAAGCATTCACAACAAGCCTGGCTTTTAATTTCCTTTAATTTGTGTTTGAATTTAAAGTGTAACACCCTGTGTTTGCCACTATTTTATCTGGCACATAAAAACTTTATTCATGAAATAACAATTTATTGGCAGAATAAACAATAGGCAGACCTACGACCCATTTTTGGGTTGTTACTCGCCACCCTGGAGCACAGAAGAGATATAGTTGATCCCATTTAGGAGTGTATACTTACAATACAAATGTACTCCATTATGCTGACGTCTGTGAAAAATGCATAATCTGCATGGGTCATTAATTGTGCTCATGGTGACTGAAGTTTGATGGCTACATTTTACTTTTTAATTCAGCAACATCTGTCATTTCCCATCGAAGAATGTACACCCCCTTATGTTTTACCTCTGAGGGTGCGCTGTATTTCTTGTGACAAACTTAATGACATAAAAACATAACACATTTACTTGATCCCAAAGGTTTAAATTAACATATTAAAAGTGTAGTCAGGCACTGCTGAAGTGTTACCATGATTTGTATTCATTACAATGCAAATCGGCCTATTATTCTTAACTCTGGCGGTCTCATTGTTATTTATATGCGTTTTGGCATATAAAGAAAAAAATTAAGACAGATGTCAGTTAAATCAATGCATCAGGGCTTTTGAGTAGGGCCTGTACCGTTAGATTCGTAATTTTTAAATAATATTTTCCTTGAGTGTCATTCTTTAACAGTAGACTTTTATTTTGGTGTCTGCAATTTCTCAGAAGATTATGCATTGATTACTTAGTGTAGGTGGTTGTGCTAGATTTATATGTATAAAAGCTTAAGCTACGGTAAGTTATGCTCTATTTGGTAGCCTTGAACCTTTGTTGCTTAAAGACTTCAAGTTTGACTTTGTAATGACATTGAAGAAACGCAGCTGTCGCAGAAAGAAAGTAATGTTGAATTAAAATGTATGTAGGCTGAATGCCTGATCTTCAGTGACAAGAGTTTTAAAATGGCCTTTTTAAACTTAAAAAAGTTAAATGATTCATAGAGAAACAATCTTTAATCTTTATTAAACCTGTGCATTATTGAAGTTTTTTGTGCAGTTTGCCATTGATGATCCATAGCTGAACCCTGTGCTTTGGCAAGCAGTTTCAACGCACCAACATATGGCCACGTTCATTAACATCCCTTCTTTTAAAGATTTTGTTTGTATTCCGTATGGCCACAATGCTTCAATATCCTCAACATGGTTTAAAAACCTAATTTAATTGAATGCTTCAAAGAAATAAAACCAGAGATCCACCTGGGAGTTTGCCTGTGTGTACTCGACTCATGTGACTCGTGTTTTAGAAGTGCCTCGTTTTGTGTCTCGACTCCACATAAAACTCGACTTTGCGATAATGAGCAGTTTCTTGAGAGAGATAAAGTCAGCATTATTGAAATGAAACAATATCCATGGGATACACAAATGGAGAGATAAATTACTTGCCATTTTCCAATGAATAAGAAATGGTTTTGAGATTAAATTTATTTATAGGCTTTTATGTGAAGGCCGGCTTAATGAGTCCTGCTATATGGTAAATGCTCAAAATGCTTTTTGATATATTACATGCCAAAGTTCACCGATACTTTGTAATTCCCTGGCCATTTCAGAAAGAAAAACACAGGTCCCATGCATCCCCTGTGTGGGCCGTCTCTGCTTACATATACAGAATCAACCTTTTGGATTTGATTGGATAACTTGTTAACGCAATTGATCTTCACAGAGAGGTCCTACAGTCACATTAAGCAGCGTAAGAGTGTAGGGGTTCGCATCTGACACACTGACCTCAACGTCGGAGTGTAGCGCTGACTGAGATTATTCACACACCATCAGCTCCTACAGACAATTTGTACTTTATTTTTTGCCTCATCATAAATATAAAGCGGTAAATATGGCCTAACCTTCCCCTAGCCACCCCTCACGATTGACCAATGGAGTAAAGCATTGTGGTAGTCATAAAGAGACTGTCATGTCGGAAATTAATGCCATACATCAAGCATTGGCCAAAGACCTCCATTATACCTCGGGAGAAATCCCCTTCCTACATGTTCAAATTTTGATCTGGTTTTAAATGAAATTTAGTGGATGGTTTTTCCTTGCTCTCTTACCATCCATTCTTTGGCAAACTCAAGCATCCTTATTCGGAACAGAGTTCATAGTTCAATTGTGAATGTCTGTGCAAAGTGTCTGGGAAGATGTATTGCCCATTCTAGCAGCCTGCCGCCCACTGAGTCGATTCTATGCAGATGGAAGGTGTTATCTAGGTATAGCGACCCCTAGACTCATGGTGGGAATGTCCTGGATGGCTAACTCTAGCACAGAAGGGTCCATGTGCTGGAGCTTATCTAGGCTGAACAGAGAGTTTTGGTGGCATTGTGTTTCCGTCAGCATCCCCTAAGAGCAGCAAGGTTCAGGACATCTGATCAAATCAGTCCATCATTGGATTTTTTGCAGTACAATTCGGTGCCGATTTCAAAGCTACAATTTAGTAAATTGCTGTAAGTCTGTAGATTTAACTTGCACTTCAACATGGAGAGTAATAATTGTCTCTTAACTAGCTCAACCAGCAAGACTTTTTTCGGCCACATGCTGCACCAGAAAGATCACGCTGTCTGATTAGTGTCTGATTGACTTCCCCCACCACCTCAGTGAACTTGAAGCATCTTGGAGATGTTGCCACATGTCTTCTGGATTTAGTCTGTCTCAGTCTCAGTTTGTCCAGACAGACTGGATGACGATCTGATTAGATCTCTGTGTGGAGCATTTGGCTGTTGTTAGACTCCTTTGCAAACAAAAATGGCAAAATGAATGTTTGGAAATGTACACTGTTATTTCCTACTTATACACTACAGCAAAAGAAAGAAATAACTGACCATTTTTAGTTGCTGAAAATACTAGTATTCCAATCATTTTGGCCTCCAATGGATATTGTATGTAAAGCTTCAGCAATTTTTTTGTCAACAGGGAATAAAAGGTTTCTTTTTTGACTGCAGAAGTGGAAAGAGGAAATGTTATGTTTAGCACTCACTATTATTTACGTCTTGTCTCTGTAGAAATTGACAAGGAGAGCTGTGGGGACCCAGGAACCCCTCTGTATGGGATGAGAGAAGGAGATGGATTCTCTAATGGCGACGTGTTACGCTTTGAGTGCCAATTTGGATTTGAGCTTATTGGAGAGAAGACAATATCCTGTCAGAACAACAACCAGTGGTCTGCCAACATCCCCATCTGCATTTGTGAGTACTGTCACTGCTACTGTACGTTGCAAACTGATTAATTGCTTTGGAAATGTTTTTTTTTTTTCTGTCCTTGTTTGGTGCTATAATGACAGTTTTATAAAGTATTATTTGTCCATTTTAATTAGAAAAATTGTGCTAAATTTAAAGAAGGTATTGTTTTCATTATGTCCACAATTTTTTTGATTTCGTGCAGTACCCACTTTAAAGGTGCTCTATGCGGTGTTGCAAGATTTTAGCTCGATTTCATTTTTATCTCAAACCTTATGCATCACCCCTTGATCGTCTTGCTGTCTGCCCTCTAAATACACTTGGAAAAAACACAGTCTCGAAAGACAACACAGAGGCTGCAATACCAAAAACAAACACTATGGGTACAGGATGTTCATCACAATAAAATCAAACTTCGGCCAACCAATCGGAAAAACGAAATCGAGCTAAAATCCTGCAACATTGCATAGAGCACCTTTAAGGTGCTATGAAAAGCAAATAAGGTGGGTGGGTGGGACTATACTGTATGTTGTACTATATGCTGATAAATGGCAGATATAGAAAATGTTTAGAAAACAAGTTTAAAAACTTCTTCTGCTCATTTGTTTATGTTCCATAAAAATGTCCTTATAACTGGATTTTATTAACTTTCCTGTCTTTGCCTTTTCTTCCAAATGAATGCAGAGATCTCTGAGGCAGCTAAAATAATTGGCTTATATATACAGCCAACCTGGAGACTACTTCAGCTGCAGTGACATCTGCTATATTTTGATACCTCACCTGTAGGCTCTTTGCAAAAAAATGCATAGCTGAAATTTCTCCACGTCTAATTGGAAGATTGAACAAATCAGCTCTATTTATAGCCTGAAGTCCATCTATGTCATGAACGCAGTTTGTCAGAAAGTGCAGAACCTAATCAACAGCAGTGTGACAGTCTCCGTATGGCTTATTAACCCACACATACACATGGCTAAGTGCTGTATTATTACACTGATGTATGATGTGGCATGTTTTTGTATGTTGCCAGCTTTCGGTGTGTTTTTTTCTCAGTCATTATGAAGATTGTTACATTAATCTTAATTAATAGAAATTCTGTTTTATTCTTTCAGTTCCCTGTCTTTCAAACTTCACTGCACCCATGGGTACAGTCCTCTCTCCGGATTACCCAGAAGGCTATGGGAACAACCTTAACTGCGTTTGGCTGATTCTATCAGAGCCCGGCAGCCGTATCCACTTGGCCTTCAATGACTTTGACCTAGAGGCTCCATATGACATCCTGACCCTAAAAGATGGAGAAATGCTTGACTCGTCTGTGCTTGGCCGTTTCACTGGGGCGGAGGTGCCATCACATCTCACCAGCAACAACAATATTCTCAGGCTGGAGTTTCAGGCTGACCACTCCATGTCGGGCAGAGGTTTCAACATTACCTACACCAGTGCGTGTACCACCTTTGGCCCTTTCTAATCTGCATTATGTCTGCATGAGGCAATTGTTAAGCCTATATGAAGCATGAATTCTGCATGAGACATAATGTTTGTGAATGTGTTGTGCATTGAAGTGTACTGATAGCAGTTACACTTATCTTTGAATAATATGCTTTTACAGCTATAATCTAGCAATTTGAGAGCAGTTTTTAACCATTTTTACCTTCTTTTAAAGTACTATTAATATATATATATATTCTTTTGGCGAAGTACTTTCTCTATTTTTATAAAATGTCACCTATATTTAGTCTAAACATTGTAAGCAGTCAACTGCTTGGGATAATTGGTAAAAAACAAATTATAGTACTTTTTGGGTTGGAAGAAAACACATTTATGTATGTATTTATATCTAAATCACCAGCAGTATATTTAAATATAGAATTTAAATATGTTTAATGACTTATATATTGCAATATTAAAGTAAATATTAAACATATATTAAACAGTATATTTAAATAAATATATATTTTATCATCAGTAAATAAGTGCTGTCAAAGAGTTCAAAATAATTAGTTTTATGAAAATGTTTACTATTTATCTATTTACATGTTTATTTTTATATTCATATAATTTATAAAAATATTTAATATATAAACCTAACACATATTTCTGTAATATATTCATGCATGTGTGTGTATTTATATAAACATAACAAATATACACAATACACATACATATGTTATGTAAACAAAATCTTTTTCAGATTGATCATTTGACATCACTAGTTTAAATTAAAAGTAATCACCATTATAATTCACATTTTCTATTCAGTTTTT
This sequence comes from Enteromius viviparus, assembly GCA_032353835.1. NCBI lineage: Eukaryota > Metazoa > Chordata > Actinopteri > Cypriniformes > Cyprinidae > Enteromius > Enteromius viviparus. The sequence continues at coordinate 4,455,297 of JAUCNO010000353.1, forward strand.
TTTTTAAAGAATGTTAGTAAGCATCTTCAATTATTTTACTTCAAAAATAACACTTAATGAAAGTTCTGTTCTTAATGTTCTGTGAAATATTCATTCATGGATCGGTGATGCATACAACAAACAAACATGAAAGACTGTCTGTTTATGGCAACTTCCAAGCATTTCAAATGCAAATACGCCGCTTTATTTTTTTCGTCAGTGCCCCTCTGCCCCTCATTAGCACATACATGACTTTAATCTACACAATGACTTCTTGATGGTCCTTCTTAAAGGAGATGTGAAATGTCACAATAATCCATCAAAGTCCTTTAAGTAGACATCAGTTTGCATGCATATTAGGTTGCTACAGTAGTCGTTAAGGCTGAACGCTAATGTTAAGTTCTTTAACAGACTGACACCTAACTGTTGTCTGTTAAGAGCTGTCAGTGCCCTGATGGAGCATGTTAAATCTGTATTCATTCTGACAAACGTCATGTCCTTCTTGTAGGCCTTTCCTGTCACTAGACATCCATCAGGCACTCAGGGTGTTGTGGGGACAGCAGCTTTCTTGGCCAATCGCCTTGGGCCTCTATATATGCTTCATGGAGTTATGATAAAACCAGCTGGAAGGTCAATAACACTAACACTAATAAACAAAGCCTTGAGTAGAAACCTGTCCCACAAAGTACCACAAATCCTCATTCTTTGAGTGCAGGGTAAATTGAAGTGCACCACCTGAGACAGAGTGTCTTTCAAACTTCTCAACTTTCGTTCAACCTCGTTTTTAACTCGTTAAAGTGATTTTTTTTTTTCTTTTTTTTTTTGGTAGTGACATTGTGGTGTCAGAAATACTTTGACTACCCAGAAAATCTATGGCGAAAGCCTGTTCATGACACTTCCAATTCTAGATGACTATCGTATGTCATTCATTCTTACAGCATTTGGCCATAATGAGTGTCCGGATCCAGGAGTCCCCCTGAACGCCAGACGTTTCGGTGACAGTTTCCAGCTAGGCAGCTCCATCTCGATCATCTGCGAGGATGGCTTCATTAAGACACAGGGAGCAGAAACCATCACTTGTGAGCTTAACGGTGGCAAAGTGATGTGGAGCGGCCCCATCCCAAAGTGTGAAGGTATTTATTATGGTCAGTTACCACTAGAAGTAGACAGGAGTCCCTAATAAATGGACAGTTGTGTCTAGTTTTGTATGTGACTCTAAATGGAATAGACAGTCACCTGTAGGTCACAGAGAGGAGGGTTAATAGGGCATGTAAACCAGAGGGCATGTTGTGGTGAGCAGTCTGTCATCTGTTGTTAAAATCCTTGTCAACCCCTTGAATTTCACTCAGCGTGTTTCTAATTATGCAGTAACACTATTCATATGGTCAGAGAAGTAGATTGACAGACTAACAATGCGGTTTTAACACCTTACTTGTAGGTTCTGTGGGATAAATATGTAAAGTATAGTATAATGTACAGTCAAATGGTATTTATTATTAAACTGGTCGTCTCAGTCTCAGTGACTTTATGCGTATGAGTCAACTAAAATGCATTTCTGGTAAACCTCTGTGCTTTTTGCAGCTCCCTGTGGAGGCCACTTCTCAGCTCCTAGTGGAGTTATTTTATCTCCTGGGTGGCCTGGTTACTACAAAGATTCGCTCAACTGTGAGTGGGTCATAGAAGCTGAACCGGGACGCTCCATCAAGATCACATTTGAGAAGTATGCCGTTTTATTTTAAGTAGATATTGTTGCTTTGGTACATCTTTTCGTATGTATAATTAAATATAAGTCTTTATATTGTAAATACAATACTATTAAAAATATAGGGTCAGTAAGTTTATGTTTAGCAAGTATGCACTAAATGGATAAGAAACACAAAACAAATGCTTCTTACAAAATCCAGGGGGAAAACACTGTTGTTTTAATTTGTAGTGCTGCACAATATTAACTGTATTTTTGCTGATCAAATAAATCCAGCCTCATTGAGACCTTTTTTCAAAAACAATTCAAATCCGATTACCGTCCCCAAACTTTTCAGCAGTGGTGTATAATAAATATGATAAACTTGTCTTATTTACAGCAAGGATATTTAATAAGTGTCTGTTTTTCCAACCAGATTTCAGACAGAGTTGAATTGTGATTTCCTGGAGCTTCACGATGGGCCCAATCTTCTCTCTACTCTAATTGGCTCATTCAACGGCACCCAGGTGCCTCAGTTCCTATTCAGCAGCGGCAACCACCTGTACATGCTTTTCACCACTGACAACAGCCGCTCAAACAACGGCTTCAAGATCCTGTATGAAAGTAAGTGTACAGTAAACTTTCCACAGTTTCAAACTTCGGTAATTTAGAGCACCACCAGGCAGTAAATACAGTAATTGAAGGGCTCTCAAAATACCTTTTTCTAAGCTTCATCTGTTTGACTTTTCCTAGGCGTAACAGTAGATGCCTACTCCTGCCTGGATCCAGGGATTCCAGTCAACGGTCTTCGCTATGGTCAGGACTTCTCCATCGGCTCCACCGTGTCCTTCGGCTGCGACTCTGGCTACCGTCTCAGCCATGAAGAGCCGTTGGTCTGTGAAAAGAACCACTGGTGGAGCCACCCTCTACCTACCTGTGACGGTTGGTCTCCATGGGACATTCACATTAAATAAAAAGAGCCTGTTAATCCCTGTGGCCTACTGATCAATGAAACTGTTCGGTAAAAAAAAAAAAGGTGACATGTTGATTTACATCTCAAATAAAAGAGGTTCGGAGTCAGTGACAAAAAGGGCTTAATAGACTGTATTACTAAAGCAAGACAGCACTAAACAGCAGGCTTGTGCTGGCAATGAAACCTCTGCTCAACGCTGGATGAAAGACGTTACCTATGTCTTACCCCGTCAGAGCTCCTTAGGCTGCCTGTCCTTCGGCTATTTGATTACATTCTTTCACTTTGCCTTCTCGAAGGCAGCTAAACTGAAACAATGTGATTCAATGCAAGGCCATTAGCCCGTCGCTGAGGAGGACTCTGAGAGGCAATTTGCTGTGAAGGCTGCTTCAGCTGATAGGAACTGATGCGCTCACCAGATTAGACATCCAGGGGCACTTTTTACTGCGCACAGTCATCTCACTTCTATGGACTCTAAATGCAGCATATATTAGAGACATTCACCTGCCTGTACTGCTGTCTCAGGTAGCAGAGGTCTGTGTGATACTGTACATGCTTTCTCCACTGAGCACCATGCAGTGTTTAAGAACAAAAGCGTATGAGTGACGATACGAATCAAGCATGCATTTCATGAGGTGTTTTCAACAAGTATTCTAAAAAATAACTCCGGCTAGTATAAAATCACACTGTTTTTCTTTATACTTTTGATACAAGCAGAACCTTAATTTCATTAAGCTCCTTTTAGCATAATTCTTATTTAAATATGAGCTCCAGCATCCCTGCAATGCTACACAGAAATTTGTTTGTTTTTTTTGGAAAACTGGTGGATGAATAGAATTATATGAAGCATTTTGTAAACTGTAAAGTTAAATGTAAGAAAAAGCTGACAAAAGAGTCCTTGATTTTAAGTTTTTGATAAATGTACAGCTTGATAAAAGCTTGTGCTGCAGTTATTCATCAACAATATCACATGATGTTTTCAAAAAAACATTTAAATATTCTGATTTGATAATATTCTGATTTGACAATATTCTGATTTGGTGTTCAGTTGTAACCTAAAGAAGACAGAAGACCTGTCTTTAGGATACTTTGATGAAAAGAAAATTCAAATGAACAGTATTTCTTTGAAATAGAAATAAGATTGTAAATGCCTTTACTTTCACTTTTGGTTGTTTAAATGAATCCTTGTGGGAAAGCAAAAGAAATAATCCAAAAACAAAACATTTGAACAATAGTTGTTACGCAAGGATAGTTGTTTCAGTTACAAGGAACGAAGATATAAATGTTAATTTACCTTTGACATGTTAACTGATACGCCCAGTATATGGGAAATCCTTTATGCTTATATATTTCCATTTGCATACATTGATTTTAAGTGAAAAGTCTGTTTAAGTAACCTTTCTCAATCTTCCCTTTAGCACTCTGTGGGGGTGATGTTCGAGGACCTGGAGGCACCATCCTGTCCCCGGGATACCCTGAGGTCTACCCTAGCTCTCTTAACTGCACCTGGACTGTGGAGGTCAGCCATGGCAAAGGTAAAGCCGCAATTGATGTACTTTACCTGCACTTTGTTACCCACTTATTGAAAGTTATGCAAACATTCATTTTGACAGGCCAAATGCAGAAAAATATTGTGCAAATTAATAATTGGATGAAAAGCACACAGCACATAATCTACGTAGCTAAAGCAGGCAGTCGGTAACCAACTGTCATGAATACAGATTTAGGTACTAGTACATGTCTTACTCTGAAATATCATTATACAACCTTTGAATTCAGAATAATGAAAGTTCCTCTGAATTTTAATTTCCCATGGCTGCTAATGCATATCAATTTTGAAGGCCATTATGTTTAGTGGACAGATCACTTGGAACTAAAAATATACTTTTCTCTTTCTGACACAAAGGCCAAAAAGGGTCAGTATCAAAAATTGTCTTTGTTCTACGTGACCTCAGCCAAGGGCCCCTGCTTAAATTCACAGGGCCTGAGAAAAAGTTTTAATGATTGTGCCCTTCTCCTGGGTCTAATGAGTAGGCTATACCTTTAGTGGGCCCACAAATCCCTTCTGCCTTGTGAAAAATTCTTTTTTTGGTTGTCAGTTTTTTTCTTCCTTCTCCAAGCTCCACCAGACATTGAATGTCAGCGGTTGACCAAAAACTTCAACTATATTATTAGCTGCTTCATTTCTCCATTGCTCTTGTTTCCCCAATAGGCGTTCAGTTCACCTTTAACACCTTCCACCTGGAGGATCATCATGATTACTTGCTCATCACGGAGAATGGGAGTTTTGTTCAACCGCTCGCCCGCCTCACGGGTGCAGAACTGCCCTCGCCCATCAACGCTGGGCTTTATGGAAACTTCAAGGCCCAGCTCCGCTTCATTTCTGATTTCTCCATCTCCTACGAAGGTTTCAACATCACATTTTCAGGTGAGGAATATCCTGAGAATTAAACCCTCTGAGGGCACAGGGAGGGTAGTTTAGCTACAGTATTTACTGAATCGGGCTTTTTCCAATCTATTGTGTGAACATTTTAATATTTTTGTAAAACCCTAATGATTTATGATAGAACAGCCAATGGTGAATAAAATCAAAATATCTTTTTTTATTTATTAACAGAATTTTTTCAAATTTTATAATAAATAATATAGTGTAGAAGTGAAAATCAAAAATACAATTATAAACATAAACTAAAATTCATTCAAATTCATTTTTAATTAAAAAAAAAAAAGAAAAAAACAATAAAAATATTTTCATCTTTTCATGTTGATTATGTTTACCTCAACCGCTACTAAATATTTCTATTAATGTGTAATCTTCAAAATTCTGTTTCCCTCAGAATACAACCTGGAGCCATGCGAGGATCCAGGAATGCCACATTTTGGGCGCCGTAACGGTTACAGCTTTGGCATCGGAGATACGCTTACCTTCTCCTGCAATATGGGCTACCGCCTGGAGGGAGCACCAGAAATCATTTGCCTGGGAGGGGGTCGGCGCATGTGGAGCGCACCTCTGCCAAGGTGTGTTGGTACGTTGTCAGCTGTTTTCATTCATTTAAACTTTTATTCTCTTGATTCATTACCAAATGGCACACCACATGGACATATTGCTGATTCTAAAGAAAGATAATGCTGACGTGTTCACTTTGACTGTCAGCCCAATGACAGAAATGCCTTTAATGATGAACCTGTTTTTATGGGGGATATATCAGAGGGGTTCAAACAGTTAATGGTTTAAAGGGACAGCTCACCTAGAATGAAAGCGCTCTTTATGTCTGTTTAAACTTGTATGACTGTATTGCATTACTCAGAGGAAGACAAAAAATATATATTTTTAAGGATTCTCTTTCTGTTTAATATAATGCAGGTAAAATAAGACTAAGGCTGTTACAATGATGTTGAAAAAGAAAGAATATTCGAAAAAAATCGAAATATTAATTAGTAGCTCAATTTTCAAGTCACACAGGATGAAATGAGGGTGAGAATGATGAGCTTCCGTCTGCTCCAATAGGACCATGGTCACTTTCTTTGGTCGAGGCCGATTATGATAGCGTAATTGGTTCCTGCTGTTTCCCTGGAAACATATAAAGAGTCATTGTGTTACTGTGAAGAGGGGTCACGTTTCCATTTTGGTCCCTAGAGCTAAAAAATGTAAAAACAGGAGTGGTTGGCCATGCCAAACTTCCTTCAAAGTTGCTTTCACAATTTAGCTTGGCTGGCTCCTGCCGAGAGCATTTGGAGTGATTTAGTGCTGCTATTGTCATGTTTCAGTGTTTCTTGATTGTATCTCTCAGTGTATCTTGCTCACCCGCGTCAGTAAGTGTCTCCTCGGCAATAAAGCATTCATCAGACATAGACAGAGTGGGCTGAAGCGGCATCAATTGGAAGGTAGCCATGCATGTCACAAGACAGGGGCATAAACAAAATGGCAATTATAATAATGGAGAACTTTCGGAGGTTTGCTAGTGACTACACTTTTCTTTGGTCATGAGGGGTCACCGGTCATTTTTCACATTAATTGAAAAAAGTAATAACTGCATTTATCATGGCTGTTTGTGTTCAAATTTATTTATTAATATTGTTCTACCCTCAACCAGGAGGTTGTGTCACCACAATTTTCTTTCAGTTGCATTGTCCAGTGCTAGAAAACTAATCAGTTCTGGACATCAAGGATCACATCCAAACAAAGTTATCTATGTATGGAGGACATGCTTCCCGCGGAGGTGGCGCTGGGCACCTTCACAAAAAAAGTGATATTTTTTTCGCTCATTTGCTTGTCACATTAATTAGGCCTCACACAATATCTGATTTTTAATACATGTCCAAAACAATTCACAATAGCAATGTTATAACCTATAAGGACCTATATGACCTATAACAATTCTTGAGAACAAGCCAATAGCCTACTATCAGTCAGATTCATCTTTAAGTCTATTTATTTAGTTTTTTCTTTTTTTGCCAATGAACCACACTGAAATATTTTTGAAGTAGCTAAAGAGTGTGTAACCATAACTGTACGAAAGCACACATAAATTTATTTGTTATCTCTGACATAGTTTTGTAAAGCTGTGGTAGCTAGACATTGCATTGTTGTCTTCTGGTTTATAACAGGTGGCAACCATCATTAAAGTTCAATACCGCCCCCTACAGTACTGTAGTATGATGACGTGTCAACCAAATTATGCTGGATGGTTTACACAGTATTATAGTATGTGCAGTACAACCCAGTCGCATCCTTTAATCTATTTATTCTCGTCAGGGACACGATTATTTCCTTATTTTCATGACTCCAGCACAACTCATGGATTCATCCATTCGTGCTGGACTCACGAAAGTCGAGTAAGAATCGTGTCCGTGCCACGAAAAAAAAAATCGTGCGACTGGGCTGGTGCAGTATTACCATTATACTAGCCTTTCCGTTTTAAATATCAGATATCATCAATACCACTATATTGCTACACTTCAGATATCAGTGATATTAAGTCACAATATGAATCAGTTGACCCTAAAGGGATAGTTCACGTGAAAATGAAAATTACCCAATGATTTATTCACCTTCAACCCTTCCTAGATGTACAGTATATGACTTCCTTTCTGCATCCTCCGTCATCAACTTGTGAACGTAAGTAATGGGTCATTTTCATTTTTGATTATCCCTTTAGTCTTTGCCATTTTTTTACGCCCGATGAGTTCGCGTCTTTGGTCTGTAACACCTGGAGGAGCTAAGGGTTATTTTTAGTTTTGGATTAAAACATACCTTCCACTTGAGGGGAGGTAGACAAAGGTGGTGTATTAATCAAAATCACTTGACAGTAACACAGGCCTCAGCTTTCCCTCCCATCCATCACCACTATCGATTTTACATTGCAAAAGAAAAGAAATAAATGTCCTTTTTTAAAATGAGGACCTTATAGGCAACAATAAGGGCAAAGGGTTAGAATAAGCAAGTGTCTTAGACACGATATAGACATAACAACGCAATTTGAACTTCCTGTTTGGCCTGACCAATGAGTGACAAGGGTTCTTTTTTTTAATTCGCATTTGTTAAAACTGGTGACACCGTAAATACACAGCCCAGCTTTAAACTTTAAAGTTCCTCAAATATGTTTGCTTTAAACAGGAACTTCACAGATCTCTTCAAGGAGAAATTTGTTAAAGCCCATGCAGAACCACTGAGAATGAGCCAGCTATTTTCCACCTTGCTTTCTTTCATCTATTTCTTAAGATGAGTTTTTCCGCTGGTAAAGTCTCCTGCAGCATCCGATCTTTCTCTTATAGTGCTATTAATCATATGCGGGTGACGTTTATGAGTTGAGTCAAGCCTGTTCAATGGGTTGCAATAAGAATTACATTATCTGATCACACATTGCGCTTTTTCTCATTCGGAGACCACAGGGCATCTTCCCTGACACATACTTACTGTTAACCTGAACTTAATCGCTTAACTTGAGTGTTAACACATATTATTCAAGACAAGGTGCTGCTTTCGTATGGTTGAGATTATGCTGTGATAAATCAGTATTACATCTCCATTTTGGCAGGTGTGAGGTTTTCGATGTTAAGCACCTTGGGATTTGCAAGTAAAGCATTCACATAGATGGTTTGTTTTTTAATCGCATTATAAGTAGTGACTTTTGTGTGTGTGGAAGGTATTCATTTGTCAGCAGTCTAGTTGTTATCAGTATCTTTATATATCAGTATCTTTATATAACCTCGGGCAGTGGTCTGAAGAATGGGAAGCTGCCCACAAAGGCCACATTTCAATTAAAGTCAAAATGCAAACGCAGAGCTGTATCATGCATTCAGTGGTGATCATGTGCTTCGAACAAATATATTTGAGTCACAACACAATACAGTTGGTGTCAAAGGCGCTTTATAAAGCCTGCTGCTTTACAATTTCTGCAGTAAGCAAGCAAAAGGCAAAAGTGCCAGAAACTTAGCATGACCCTGCACCATTTGGAAGCCTCTTTCTTTGATTCAAACTTAGCAATTTGCTTTGTTAAATATTTATTTAGTTATTTATCTATTATGACATGGAATTTTAATTGATATTCCTTGATATTGTGGATATAAATGGTTATTTTTGCAAGCAGTCATTGATTTCAATATTTGCTAATTTGTTGCATATTATTACTATAATGATCATAATGACCAGTAATAAATTAGTACTGCGTGTCATGTAAAATAAAGAGGATGTGGTGCTAATATGAAAACATGTAGAATAGATGGTGAATATTTTATATATTACTTGTATTAATAAAATTTTTATTAGCAGTATTATTAATTTACTAGGGCTTGAAAGATGGAGTATAAATTCATTGTTTCCTTAATCACATGATTTTTTTTTCCATTATTTAAAAAAAATCAATAAACAAGATTTGCTCAAGAGTAGAGTCAGAGTAGCTCAATCTAAACATGCTGCTTACCTCATAAAAATTATGCTTTAGAAGGTGCCAAATTGCTGATTTGCATGCTGGTACATATTCATCAAAGCCAAAGGCACAGATTGATAAATTGTGTTTCTGAGGGGAGTTGCAGCCCAGTCACATGACTCAGTATATGATGACATGCTTTATGAATCTATAATCGCCTTATCAATTATTCATGCGAAACCATCACTCATATCATTCGTAATTCATAATGTGTTCTAAAGTTTAATTGCAGCTGTGAAAAACTGTTCAATATGTTGATCCCCTTCGATCTAGCTGGCAAAACTTTCATGACCATCTCGTTTTCCACCATTTGTTCATTCCTATTTTCACTGTAGAGGAAAGTTTAATAATTAGCATAGATATTAAAACTCTATTTTTAAAGCTTCTTTGTTGCAAGCTATATCTTACAGGGCACTTCTTGTACATTTTTAATGCATTCAGCTTCAGTGCTTCTATTGCAAATGCCAAGGAGAGACATTAACTGAATCCTTGTGATTAAAGCACTGCTTGAGTTTCTCATTTGGAAATGGACTTTTACATCTTGTCCTGTGTTACTTGTAAAAAAAAAAAAAAAGTTTTGTGCCAATGATACGGTGCTAACGGTGATATTAATATATATTTATTTCCCGAGTGGATGATTGAAAATGCTCTTACATACCCGAACTAAAAATGTATCATTTATTCTTAATGTTTTATCTGTAATTTGTGTCTGTGTATTATGCAAAGCTGTGAGAGATTGTACTGAGGCATGGTTCTCTTAGAGAATCAAAAGAACAGTACGATGGCCGAGAGAGCTCAACTTAAAAATAACGCATGCAAACAGAAACAAACTGCTGCAACTTAAAAAACATCTTCATCAGTTTGACAACACAGGCGCTGCAAACACACGAACGCTGCAAACACACGAACCACAACGGAAATGTTTCAGGGGGACCTC